>BQKN01060262.1:0-162903 GCA_022839385.1 Asparagus kiusianus
AGTTTTGATGTACTCTCATTTCAAAATTTGGTAAGTGAATATATTCTTTTTCATTGACCAAAAAAAAAACTTGTAGTTTCTATCTGTATCTGAATAGAAAATTTGATGAGACTTTTGACTAGATTATTATTCACCAAATTAAGTTAAAGGAAAACTTAGAGACCCCAAACTCCTACAAGTACCTCTTACTCGTGCAGTTAACTTTCTGACATCAACAATTTGCACCTTATTTGATTATTTAGGACATAACATTAAAAAAAAATCCATTAATGATTCTATAACCACCATTAAACTCCCATTAATTAGCAATTAATTCCAATTAGAACTACAACCATTCATTTTCTCAAGCGTAACCGCTCCGGATCCCTTATAAATAGGGCACCCTTATAAATAAGTTATCTAGTTTTAAAGAAGCAACAATTCAAAGAAAATAAATTCAAAATAATTCAATTCTTAAAAACAAGACTATAATTAACAAAGAAAATAATAGAGAATAAGAAAGTCAGATATATAAAGTAATAAATAAATAAATAAATAAATAAATAAAACCAACCCCGTGCAAGTAGAGCTAAAACGCTTGTAATGATTATTAGATTGTGGACATTTGGATGAGCTTATCTTTGGGGTAGTTTAACCAGAGGCGTGGCTGACAATTTGAGGGCCCGGTTCTAAATTTCAATTGGGACGTATTAATCAATCTTCAGAAGAAACTAATAATTGTTTTTATACGTAGTACTAACCATGAAAAGAAATTTTTATATCTAGAATTAAAATAAACATTAAGGCATAATAATGGTTCTATGCAAAACATATTACGTGCAAAATATTGATAGTAAAAAAAAGATACACAAAATCAACATCTTACTAATAATCTTGACATGTCCGACATCAAAAACTTCACTGGAAAACTTTTCTCCTTGCATTTTTTGTTGCAAAGTCATCAATCAAAGCTTCAGAATCAATCTTGTCTAAGAATCCACTTTCAACTGAGAGCAAAATCAGTCCGTTTAGCCTCTCCTACGACATGGTTTATCTCAAGTATGATTTTAATATCTTTAATTTTGAGAAGCTCCTTTCTGCTGATGCAACAGTGACAGGTATAGTCAACAAGATTCTATATGCAATGCTAGCGGCTGGGAAACAATTCATCCTCTTCAAGAAATTCAATACGTCAATGGCTTTCATATTTTCTGATGGCAACATATTTTGTAAGATTAGCAACTCTGCAAATAATTCATCTCCATCAACATCAGAACAACTTCCTTTCTTAAGACTGTTTGCAAGATTAGCACAACAAGTTTTTAAATCATCATTCTGATATGCACATAACTTTTCCGGTTTAAATAAAAACCCAAAAATATTCTCGTATGTCTAATACTGTTCAAATCTTCTCTCTAATGAACCAATAATTTGATCAACCATTAATAGAAAATAATGAACTCTGAAATTTTCCTCACCTGACTGTTGAGTTAACTCTGATGACTGAGCTCCAACCTCATCAAAATGTCTTTTTCTAAAGATTTGTCGCTTCTCAGGAAATACTGGATCAACTCCCATATCAGCAGCAAGTGTTTTGGCAGTAATCATGGCCTCTACAAACCCAGTTTCTCTATACTTTCTGAAAGTAACAATCAGGCAATTTACTAATTTTATAGCAACATCAATTGGAATATCTTTCTCTTGCAAACGCTTACTAACCTTGTTAACAGTCACCAATATCTTATACCAAATAGTCATGCCTAATAAAAACACAAAATCCCCAAGCTCGTACTTTGCTAAAGATTTAGCTTCACTTCTTACTTTTGTGTCTTTGTTATTTTCTGCTAATTGAAGTAAAGCTTGTCTGATCTGTAGAGGTTGTGATTGAATTGCCTTAACACTTTCAACACGACTTTCCCAACGTGTGGTCGATAATGGCTTGAGAGTAACTCCTATAAAATTATCCATCAAAATCTTCCAACGTTTTGTAGAATTTGCGAACAATGAATAAATTCGTTGTACTACTCCAAAGAAATCCTGAGCTTTGACGTTACAGTTTGCTATATCACAAAGGGTTAAGTTAAGGCTATGACAAGCACATGGAGTGTAAAATGCTCTTGGATTAATATCCAGAAGTCTACTCTGTACACCTTGCTTATGCCCTTTCATATTCGATCCATTATCATATCCCTGTCCTCGAACACTATCAATATCAAGACCAAGACTCGTTAGAGCTATCTGCAACTCCTCAAAAAGTCCAAGGCCACTTGTGTCATCCACACATCTCAAAATCAGAGTCATCTGTTCTTGGTGACTAATATCAGGAGTACAATCAAGTATAACATAAAAGTATTTAGCTTCTCTAACCCGAGATATGATTGCACCTCGGATTTTAGAAGATATCATGAGTATCAACTCATTTTGGATAACATTACTTAGATAATGATAACGGATCTGCTTATTCTGAATGCGACGAAGATGTTCCTCCATCACTTTATCATGCTCTGCCACCATCTGAACTAATCCCATAAAATTTCCATTGTTTTCTTTATCAATCCTCTGATTTTTGCCCCGGAAAGCCAAATTGTATTTAGCAAGATATTTCACAGTTGAAATCAACCTTCGTAACAGTTTTTCTCCAATGCTCCTTCTCTTTCATGATATGATCTTGGAAAGATTTGTCAATTGTCTGACCCTTTTCTAATCTAAGCTGCAACTCAATCCAAGTACCCATGTTATGAATATACGCTTTACTAACTTCATGTTCATTAAGCTGCACACCCACATGTGACCAATCATTATATCCTTCATTTGCTAGCTGAGTTATCATAGGCTTTTTCTTAAACAACTTACAACAAAAACAAAATACTTTATCAATCTCCTTATAGTATACAAGCCATATCCTATCAGATGTCTCTCCATTATGTATGTGTCGAGTGTATAATCCTGAAGCAAAGCATTTATTCAATCTATCTATAGGACCTTTTTTTATCGACAGGTCTCTTACGGGACCTTTTACAGCTAACAGATTTCTCCATTTATCATCCAGACTATCCCAAACTCTAGGATCATAAAGGTTCGCTGGAACTTTCTCACTTGGTTCCTCAATTAAGTCATTAAGAACTGCATCCAAATTCTCAATAAGCCCTTCTTCATCAGATTCGGTGTCACCATTCTCATTGTGATTCATATCATCAACATCTGCATTGCCATCATTCTCATTAGGACTTGGATCATCACCGTGATTTTCATCAAGTCCCTCATCTTCAATCAATTCCTCATTATCATTATCATCGTCTTCATCAACTAAATCTTCAGCTGAAATAGTTGGATGTTCTCTAACAAAGAACCTGTCAAGAGCACCTCGTTGTGATCGAGTCAATTGTTCCTCCTTCTTTTTTTGTTTCCTCTTCATACTTCCAGATTTGTACTTTCTAGGTGGCATTATTTCCAATCTTGAACAAAAAAAAATAATAAATAAGGAAACAATCAACAAAACAACCAAATTTGAAAAATCAATTTGATAAAGGTTAACCATAATCAAATTCAATCGACCCGACATTGATTTAATTTTATAATACTAATCTCTAACAAAGTTCTATTAATAGTTTATTTTTGTAAAGAATACCATTCATGCCACACAATTATATGCATATTGCAATTAATGTACAATGAAAACTATCATTAAGAGTAGTTGGAGAACACTACTGACATTCAACCTCATTAGTTTTTGGATTTAGCTTCTAACACATCCAAGTTTTCTAGTTAAATTTTTTCATTAATAGATATTTCCTTTTGGAAAAATCAAGTACAGAAGCAATAAACAGTTCATACCTTTATCCAAAAATCGTTTAATTGATTGCAACTGGCTCGACGCTTAGAAAACTTGTCGTCTATGAAAAAGGAGGAGAGCAATTAGATTGAGAACTAATTCTCTCTTCTTCTCTTCCTAGTTCCTAATGTATAAATTGATTGGAGAAGGGCTTTATTTATAGTCTCCAACAAATCCTTCTCCAACCTGCAATAGAAAAACTAATCATTATGTTGGGTTATACTGTTATAGGTATAACATGAGTCAATTAGCGTATTGGGTAGCATTGCCTTTTTTTTCTTTTCATGGTGCTTTCGCTCATTTTTTTTAGTTATATAATGCTTAAAATCTCTTATTTTTCCCCTTTAATTAGTCTTCAAACCCTGCACTTTTCCAGTTTACCATAGGCGACACAACAACCTATCCTCTAACCCTTTTTTCCGAAAGAAAATCAAAAGAAGGGAATTTTTTTTATCCTAGTCAGGAAAAAAGATCAACTTTCTCACAACTAATTTAAGAGGGTTGCCACCTTAAAATTTTTGAAAAGAGAACATTAACATACAATTCAATTTCAGGATGAAAATAATAAAATTAAAAGCAACAGTAAACCATTAAAAAATTACTCACGCATGCCTGTCCCTTTGATGATTTCAGTGATTTTTGGGAGGTCAAGAAGAGATCGCACCATGGCACGGTTTCGCTGCATCGTCCCCTTGCTCGATTCCCTTCCGACGATATCATCCTCTCTGATTGCCTCCCTATCTCATCTGAGGAAGTGCCGCCGCTTCGAAGAGAAAGAAGAAGGAAAGATATATGAGCAAAAAATCGAAGAAAAAGGAAAAAAACCTAAATTTCGTTGTTCTGCGAGATTTGGGAATTAGGGGACGTCTGGGTTGTGCGGGATTTGGGGGTATTACGCACGATTTGGGAATTAGGGGGTGGCTGGGTTGGGGGGATTTGGGGTATTATACTCATTTTTGGGGGGCCCCACAAGTTTGGGGTCCTGTTCTGCGGAACCGGCTGCACCGCGTCAACGGCGCCTCTGAGTTTAACCTTGTGTATAGGTTTTTTAGGTTAACTGCGGATAAACCCCCTATAGTATCACCCATTCGCAAATACACCTTACACAATTCTATCTGAGTGGATGAACACCCTCAATAAATATTTTTGACCATTAAAAGAATCAAAAAAATTTGAGGAGACAGAATAAATCCCTTTATAGTTTTACTAGTGAGATTATATGCCCTTTTTTTAACTTTTAAAAGAGTCGAAAAAGTTCATTGAGGAGGTCAATCCGCACTTAGGGGATACTACAAGGTCTATCCGCATAGACAAAACTTTAGGAGTTCTTTCCGCAACTAGGGCGATATTACACTAGTCTTTGCTAACTTTTGCTGGGCTAGATTTAGGAAGTGGCACATTCTTATAACAACAACAAACCTAAGATTTCTAAGAACATAATCAATTCAAAAAGAATACATTTCTATCTATATTTTTAGGACACATCATCGTGTCCATCTTTTATATTCATGAATGAAATGAACAGGGGCTTTCCCTTATTTTCTGCTAAAAAAAATCTTTAAAACAAGAATTCAACATTTCATGAGGCGGGATGAATTCTAATAGGTGACAAGGAAGGAGAAAAGGAGTCTTCATTGTTCAAGTGGCGGCACGCATCTCGAAGCATCGTTTAGTCTCCATCAATAACAGAAAGATCACCATCACCCCTTTGTCCCCTGCTCCTCAGCCCACCGTTCCACCAAATCCAGTCGCTCCGCCTACAATACCACCTTTTTCTGCTTTCCCTCCAATGCCGTCCTCCAAAACAACTATTCCTCTCTCTCAACCTCCTCCCAAACAGCCACTTGTTTTCTCCTCATTTGTAGACCTCCTAAAGGGTACCCATCATCTCTCCCCTCCCCTTCCCCCTCCCAGCTAGGGATCCTTCCTTTGTCGGAAGAGGGATAACTACAGTATCCTGTAAGAAACAGTTGAAGAGGCCTAAAGTAGCAGTCCCTCCTCATTTCCCAGGTGCTTTCTCTGTGGGGACCATTTCACATGGAGAAAAACTGTTCGATAGATGATTTCAAGTGCTTTGCCTGCAACAACATTGGCCACGCTTCCATTAATTGTCCAAACAAGAAGAACCCCTCTCTACATAACATCACCCCTCCTTCTCCATCTCTTCCTCCTCTGTTCATACCCAACATCACTCTTCCATCATCTGTTATTGTAGGCATTCAAAAATACCAAACTTTAAGATATGATGAGGATCGTCATAGGGACGAACCTCGTCTCAATCAAAGACGACGCTCGCCACGCAGCGAGGCTCCACATCAGAGGCTCGTCATGCACAAAGCTCCACCTCAAAGGCGAGGCTCGCCATGCAGTGAGACTTGATATAAAAGACGAAGCTTGTCATTGGAAACGAGGTTCAAAGTTCATCATTGGAGATGATGCTCGTCAGTGAAGACAAAGCTCATCATTAGACTTAGAGCTCGTCAGTGAAGATGAGGCTAGTCAAAAGGAAATCCACAAGACATGTTATGCAGTTCGACTTAGCTGTCGAATATGAAGTTTGTTGGTGAAAACAAAGCTCATCAGATGAAGTCAGTGAAGACAAAGTTCGTCAGAAGAAGCTCGTTATATTGCAAAGCTTGTCTTATAAGACGAACCTCGTTGCGTATTGAGGCTCGCCATCCATGGTAGATCTAGCTGTAACGGCTCTGAAAACTTAGTCAGCCACATGAACAAAATTTTAGGAGCACGTTACACCCTAGTAACCAGCGTAGGCTGAATTAGAGGAGGCAGTTACACCCTCTACCTGCGATTCAAGCACGTCAGTTACGTGCTGAAACTCTATATATAGCCTCCAGCGGCTATGAAGAAGGAACTTTTGGATCTTTGGCTATCGCGCAAAAGAGATCATCCAGCAATCTCATAAGCCATTTTCATAGTCTTGTTCTGATCGTCAACGGGAGGCAATCTCGACCTGAGCATCGAGAAAACATCCTTTCACCACCAAGAACCCACTTCTAAACAAAAGAGAAGCCAAGCTATATTCTCTTCCTCTGTAATTGAGAGAGAGAGAGAGAGAGAGAGAGAGAGAGAGAGAGAGAGAGAGAGTGATTGTCAGGGATTCATACTAAGTAGTCGAACATATTTCTTAAAATAAGAAATTCAATAAAACATCAATTTTTTGACCCTACAGACGATGGCAACCATAGTGGGAGAATTCATTGTAGGCTATCTAAAAATTACTATAGATAGCTGATCCCCATTAAACACCGATGATGGAAGTTATAATTTGACGGCTTCCAGAAGACTATAATTTAAAGACTTTTACGTAGATCGATGAAGGTTACAATCTGACGACCTTCTTAACAATCGATGAAAGGTCTAATTCAACAGCCTTCACAATTAACATCGGAAGTTATAATCTGATGACTCTCATATTTTCAAGGAGCTAAGACGAAGGTTATAAGATAATGATCTTTGCAATGCTCTAGCAAAAGAGATTACAAATTGATGGTCTCTTCAAATCAAAAAGCAAATATCTCTCAAACCGTAAAGAATTTAGCAAAACAGAGGAAGCAAACCAAACCCTTTAGGGTCGGTTTGGTCGGCTCTGTCTCATCGAGATAGTTAATTTTTATATATAATTCGTCCAATTCCGACTTACGGTTTGAAAGTTATGACATGTTCTTCGCAATAATTTATGTTTTAAAGTCCGTCTGCAAGACTGAACTTTGCTTGAACATGGGACTTAGCCAGCTTGCCAAGCTCTCCTGAGGCTCACCTCTATGTTCCAGAGTCAAAACGCAGGGCACATGCCTACGTTCCAAATTCAAAATACAGAGGTCATACCCGCGTTCTAGAGTCAAAACGCAAAGGTCATCCCTAGGGTTCAAGTTCAAAACACAGGGTTCATCCCCATCATTCAAGTTCAAAACGTAGAGGTCATCCCCAGCGTTCTAGTTGAAAACACAAAGTCCTTGGACTCAAAACGAAAAGTTCATCTCTGCGTCCCAACTTTGCATTTTAGATTTACAACGCTGTGCGAACATGACGTTTTTAGCCTAAAACTAGTCCAACTCTACGTTTCAAGTCTAAAACGCAGAGTTTGGGCCTAGAACACTATTTTCATTGTTTAACTCGTTCAAAACACGAACTAAATGGTTCCAGAAACCATTTTCTCTCTACGATTTGAGGAGCAATTTTGTTAGACCCTAGAGGGGGGGTGATTAGGGTCTTATGCTAATCTAATTCCAATTAAAGGCTAATTTAAAATTATGTTGAACAATATGTTCTTGCAAGAGATAGATGTGAGCAATAAGAATCAATAAGACTATGCACAAGTAAATATGAGACAAACAAAACACAAACACACGATATGTTCACGAGGTTCGGTCCCCACGACCTACGTCCCCGCTCCTCACCTCGAGGAGATATCCATTATCACAATCCGGTTTGGAAGCCGAAACTTCTACACACTCGGTTTACAAGTTCACCGAAAACTCTCACACTACACAATCACTCACAATCACACTTTACACACTAAGTGTAGGAATCTAGCCCGTGTCCTCCTCCTCAAGTGCTCGATTACAACCTCTCCCTAGGTTCGTCAATTGACGCCACTCCTATTGGATTTGACCCCGTCTCTCTCCTCACACTTCTCTCGGTGTACAAGTGTATTACAAGTGATTCTCACAAATAAAAGTTGAATATAAAGATTTGTTCTCAAATAACAAGAGAGAACACAATGAAGCTCACACTCACTAAATCACACCCCACAACCCACAATATATAATATGAAAATATTAAGCTCACTAAGTGTGTGTGATAACAGTGAATGAAACTCAATAAATAACTCAATGAAAATAGTTAATCAAATGAAAGTGAAATAATAAACAATGTAGGAAAGAGTTTAGAAAGACTTCTCAATGAACAAGAAGAGCTGAAGAAATGAAGATCCAAACAGAATATGAAAGCCTCCTCTTGTTGTAGAAAAACTTCTCTTGAAAACAGATTAACGAAACAACTCTTAAACAGCTCTTAAACGCGATTAATATCTTGTTAAACAACAAACTTGGATTTCTTAAAGATATAAGAAGAGGAGCAGCAATGGGGTATATATAGCACCCCAATGCAATAGCTGAATGAATGTAAAAAGACCAAAAAGCCATTTGAAAAATTAGCCGTTAGGCTCAAACTGACAACTCGTCGGTCGACCGGTACGGTCGACCGATTAGTTCAAAAACTCAGAGAAACAGGGTTTTAAAGCTGGCGGTCGACCGACGTAAATTTCGGTCGACCGAAGAGAGATTTCGAGTGACCGACGAAAATTTCGGTCGATCGGAAAAACTCTGGAAAAATTCTTAGAAACAGACTACCTATCGGTCGACCGAACCGGTCGACCGAAATCTGACATTGGCAATATGACAGGTTTTGGTAGTTTTAAAAAATCGTTAAAAGATATCAGATCATATCCAAAAATAGTGAAACTTTGGGGAAAGTTTATAAATGATGAAATAAACATGTTTGAAAAGAAATTTTTGGAAAATCAATTTTCGTTTGCTAAAACTCCCTGTTTTTGAAAAGTGCTTAGAAAACCTGTATTTATATAAAAGTAAAAAATGATATAGGACTTGTAAATATTCATATGTATATTGTGCATATATTATATGTATATAGTGAAATATGAAAGATCTGTAAACAAGGGATAAAGATATTTTAACAACGTTTAATAAAAAATCATCTATATGATAGAAAACGTCATAAATCGTGTTAAGTATATATATATTGAGCTTGAATATAATCATACAATATATGTAAGTAAACTAAACATATACCTAGGTAGAACCACACAATGGAACTTGAATCTTTAACGCTTGATTGACTTGTGTTGAAATACCTGAAAAGAAACTATAAACACAAAAACACTAGAGAGCTTATTAGTAATGAATTGTTTGCTAAATCATCATCAAAACTATAGGGTCAACAAGTTTAAGGGGCTGTTACACCCGATTAATGGGGCAATTAAGCTCTCATTAAGGAGCAGATTAAGGGGGGTGGTTACACCCCTTAATCCTCTATAAATACTAGAAATTCAATTGAGTTCAGAGAGCGGTTTTTTACATCAAAAAGATCGCAAAAGGGGAGATCGGAAATCTCTTGAGCAGATCATCTTGGAGCATCCTTCGGCAACAAAGATCTTGGAGCTTGGTACTTGGCTTAATAACCAATTTTTGGTTCAAATCAACTCTGTTATAGAGTTTAAACTCGCTCTGAGTTCTTAAACTCGTTAAGAGTTATTTTTAAACTTGCCACGCAAGTTATCCTCAACATCAATCAAGAGGATTCAACCGTGTTCCACGAGTTCAAGACGTTCAGATCGTTAACGGAGAGCAAACTTGAAATTTCACGGTTTGATGGGGATCAAGAGGGAGTCCGTCAAAGCCTTTGTCAAGAGGTTCCGAAGCATGGTTCTCCGATGTTTGTCAGGTATGATACAGTCTACCCCAGTGAAGACCTGTTAACACAACTTGCACAATGACCTTCTAGCACAAATGAGGGTTGTAGAATATCGTTCTTGGAGACAACTAATCTCTCAAGGCGAACAGGCTCAAAAAATTATTGTCAGAATCAGAGCAGAAGAACAAAGTAGGCAGAATCAACCCGAGTAATGAGACCAACCCCAATCTTCTCAGTCAGAAGGGGAAGATACTATGACCACTGAAGCCAATCCTCTTTAATAGGATGGCGGGTCTACAAAACTATCATGTTAATAGTTACCTTTGATAGCCAAACTCGTTAAATAGCGGCCCGTTGTGTGACGTGTCTCTATTCCAATCATAGTCTTCATACTCTAATGTCACCGAACGACTTAACAGATAGTGGCCCACTAAGCAATGTTCCCTGTCTATCCCCTTTCCCCCCTTGCACTTGTAAAAGGCTGGGGGTTGGTTTATTTGTAGTCCACTGGATTATGAGTAATAAATCTTCTAAGTTATCATGTTCAACAAAACACCTCTGTTAACTACAAAATTCTTCCCCTGCTAAGTCTTAATCAAGACTGGGGTCTGGTTACCTGAAATCCACTGGATTAAGAGTAACAAATTTTTCACATCATCGAGTTAACATTATACTTCTGACGATCATCATCTCCATGAAGTATGGATTCAGTTTGCATCACTCCTAATTTGTCATTTTAACAATACACCTCTGATGATACGGGTGTATCTTCTCTTCAGGAGCTTAGTGATCCTCATGGAAGCTTGAGGATAGATGATTCACATGATAGCATGAGAATAGAGGTGTGAAATAGTACAGTGAAATGCATGTGAAAGCGTGGAACGAGACGACAAGCAGCAGATTCGAAGAATCCAGTTTTCAGCTTGTGAGTCGACTTATACATGAACATGAGTCGACTCATCAGGTTGAGTCGATTCATGACTGTCATGAGTCGACTCACGAAACTCAGCAATTTTGTCAAAAGTTTCTGCTTGATCGACTCATCAGTTTATGAGTCGACCCATTTGTCATGAGTCGACTCATCATCTGTCATGAGTCGACTCATCGACGGTTTGCTGGTTTGGTTGGGTTTCTGTTCACACGAATTCCTGTTGGTTTTAGGCTTGGTTATTTACCAGATTGCCATCAATATTTGTACACCTAAATAAAGGATTGTTTTAGGGTTTCTAAGCAATCAGAGGTAATTAAGAGAGATTCTAATTATTGTATTAGGATTTAGAGAGGATTGAGAGGTTGTTCTCGATTTTAGTGAGATTGTGAGGGAGAGATTTGTAATAATTGATTCTTCATAATCTAGAGAAGGTATTTTTCTTTGCCATACTGAATTGTTCTTGTGTTTTAGTTGTCTTTTTCTTAACCCACCTTTTGGTAATTCCGCAACCAAAGGGTACTCGTACAGCAACTCGTATCAAGTTGGTATTAGAACAATCAGATCCTGTGAAGGGGGCATCCTGTGTATGGTTCTTACTCGATCACAGTACAAGAAGCTTGGTGAGATCCTTATTTCCTTAGAAGAAGTCCAGAAGATAAGGAAGGTGAAGATGGCTGAAGGAGACAATTCAGCGAGGATTGATGCATTAGAGAAGCAGATCGAGACGATAGGTTCGACTCTCACATAACTCGTCAGTCTTATCCATGGAGATGGCAAACAAGGTGAATCTTCTTCAAAGAAAATTGTTGAGTCCGATGTGAAGAGAGTAGATTCAAATTCCGATGAGGAGAAGGAGACCGTTAAGGCTGCATTGCATCAGGGGGGTAAGAATTCTTATCAGAACCTGAAGATTGACTTCAAGGTGGAGATTCCTATTTATGATGGGAGTGTTAACGTCGAGAGGCTTGATGACTGGATCAAGCGGATGGAGACGTATTTCACTCTTTATGGCTATTCATCAAAAGAGAAGATTGTGTTCACGACTTTGAGGCTTTCAGGGCACGTGATGACGTGTTGGAAATCCTACTGCAAGTAGGAGAAGAAGGCCGTGTCGTGGAACAAGTTTAAGGAGTTACTGAGAAAGTAGTTTTACCCGGTGGGATTCCTTAAAGAGCGTTGGTACAAGTGGTACATCTTGCGCTAAAGGGTCAATCAAACTGTTCAAGAATACACCACGGAGTTCCAGCAGCAGGCGATGGTCCTCAACATTGCGACAGAGGAATATTCCGTGTTTATGAAGTATATGATGGAATTGAGCGATTACATCTGAAAGGGGATGAAGCTATTCACGGTAGAATCAATTGCAGAGGCGAGCATGAAGGCTATTACCCTCGAGGGCAAGCAAAAGAAGGGCAATGAGTCTAAGGGAGACTCCAAACAGATGGGAGGCGAGTCTACTGGTTCTCAATCTAAGAAGGAGAAGAAGAAGGGTGATCTAGGAAAGGCAGAGCTGATTTGTAGTCACTACGAGAAGACAGGGCACATAGCTAACCGGTGTTGGGAGAAGTATCCTCATCTCAAGCCAAGAGGGTTAAAGAAGAAGGAGGAGAAAATGGCATACATGATAGCTCAAGGTTCGAAAAAAGTCCCCGGGATGACAAAGCCCAACAACAGTCTCAACCTTATAGCGGGGAAGCAGACCACGAAAGAGGACGACGACCCGAGAAAGCAACTCTTTGTTCTTAAGTTGCAAGTGAAGACCAATTTGGTTGATGCCATTGTTGATTCGGGTAGCGAGAAGAATTTGATATCCGAGATATTGGTTCAGAAGCTGGGTCTGAAGACGGTCAAGCATTCGAAGCCCTATCCATTGGGGTGGATTGAGAAGGAGGAGAAACTGAGTGTAGTTAATCAATACACTGTCAGATTTGCACTCCACGAGTCGTATATTGATGAGGTCACGTGCGACGTTGTTCCATTGGATGTTTATCAGATTATACTGGGCAATCCGTACTTATAGGATAGATATACAATCTACGAGAGGCGGGCTCAGAAGTACACCTTCACTAAGGATGGAGAAAAGTTCATATTTCGTTCGGCATCTCTTTCGAGGGAGACAAGCTTTGGGATGGTGATGCGAGCGAAGAGACTAGTGAATGCAAGCAAGAAGTTTGTCTCGCTGTGCATTAGACTTCCAGAAAAGCCATCGACAAAGGATTATAACTTAGAGCGAACGGTGACTACGACGAGACGTGGGACAAATGAGTTGTTTTCGATCGGACGTCGAGACCAGGTCCCTAGTAGGGCCAGATGGTGCAGAAAAGATAGAGGAGCTCCAGAGTTTCCTCAGCAAAAGTTCTAACTTGAACGGGACTTCAAGTTCCTAAAGAGGGGACCGATGATACGGGTGTATCTTCTCTTCGGGAGCTTAGCAATCCTCATGGGAGCTTGAGGATAGATGATTCTCATGATAGCATGAGAATAGAGGTGTGATACAGTACAGTGGAACGCAGGTGGAAGCGTGGAACGAGACGACGAGCAGCAAATTCGAAGAATCTAGTTTTTAGCTTGTGAGTCGACTCATACATGAACATGAGTCAACTCATCAGGTTGAGTCAACTCATGACTGTCATGAGTCGACTCACGAAACCCAGCCGTTTTATCAAAAGTTTCTGCTCGGTCGACTCATCAGTTTATAAGTCGACCCATTTGTCATGAGTCGACTCATCATCTGTCATGAGTCGACTCATCGATGGTTTTCTGGTTTGGTTGGATTTCTGTTCACACGAATTCCTATTGGTTTTGGACTTGGTTATTTACCAGATTACCATCTATGTTTGTACACCTATATAAAGGATTGTTTTAGGGTTTCTAAGCAATCAGAGGTAATTAAGAGAGATTCTAATCATTGTATTAAGGTTTAGAGAGGATTGAGAGGTTATTCTCAATTTTAGTGAGATTGTGAGGGAAAGATTTGTAATAATTGATTCTTCATAATCTAGAGAAGGTATTTTCCTTCACTATACTGAATTGTTCTTGTATTTTAGTTGTCTTCTTCTCAACCTATTTTTTGGTAATTCCGCGACCAAAGGGTGCTCGCACAGCAACTCGTATCATCTGATAATCATCTTATCAATCATTATTAATAGGATGATAGGTCTCTAAAATAACTCAAATCATAATCTTCCCCAGCGAGACGCTAGGTCTTCAAAATCTTGTTTAAATCACAAGTACAAATTTCCATCACGTTAATATCACACATCTGACAATCATTCCTGTCATGTTAATATCACACATCTGACAATCCACTTATCAATCCTCTTCAGTAGGATGATAAGTCCACAAAGTTGTTCTGATCGCAACAAACTCCTATCACGTTAATATCACACCTCTGACAATTCACTTATTAATCATCTTCAATAGGATGATAAGTCCTCAAAGTTGCTCCGATCGCAACAAAATTCATGTCATGTTAACATTACACATTTGACAACTAATCAACTTATCAATCCTCTTTAATAGGATGATAAGTTCCCAAAGTTGCTCTAATCGTAATAAAATTCTGTCACGTTAATATCACACCTCGACAATCCACTTATCGACTCTCTTCAATAGAACTATAGGTCCACTAACCCGTCACGTTAACATCACACCTCTAACGACCAAGTCAATTTATCGATTCTCTTCAATAGAGCGACCGGCTCATAAAATACTGTTATGTTAACATCACACCTCTAACAGTCAAACCCTCTAATGAACTTGTTAACCCTTTTTTAAAGGGAATAACAAGTTTTTATTACAAAATCCTAAGCGGATTAAAGATTTTCTGGAATTATCCTAGTGATAATGAAGAAAATTTCTTAATTACACTCTAAGTAAAAATTCATGCCAAGTTAATACTACACCTCTGGTACTTCTAACTTTCTTTCAGTGTTTCAAGTGAAAATATAACATAAGAAGAAACAGCGATAAAGTCTGTGTATTCAACATCATAGCACCAAAATTCATGTCTTTCATGCATGAGGGAGTTTATCTTGATCCCTAAATAGAGATAAGCCTACGCCTAACACACGTCGTCGGGTAGCGTATTCCCGTGAAAATGGCAAAGCCCACGTATTTAACATCGTGATAGGTTATTATTAATAACGCTAAAATCCATGCTTTACATGCATGGAGGGCTTTATCTCGATCCCTAATTAGAGATAAGTCTATACCTAACACGCGTTGCCGGTTAGTCTTTTGCCGTAAAAATGACAAAGTCTATGTATTCGATATCATAGCATTAAGTCTAAGAGAGTTTATTCTTTTAGCATAACATTACATGTGGAGCAGATTTAGACAATCCACATGCTAGTCCGACTCAAACGGTAGTCGGTAAAGGCACCCCTAAATTCGTTGATGGCTAAGGGTTTACCAAAAATCCTATGAATGTTTGCGTGGACCCATCAACTGAATGGATGTGAGCTGTCACTATAGTTTCTCTTCGAAGCTCATACTCACACGGTTCCTGCGTGGCAAATCCCTTCAACTAAGATGCCTTAGAAGTGGGTGTAGAGAACAACTCTTTTATGACAATGAATCAACACCTCCAAGATCAGAGTTAAGATCCAAAGTATTCTGAAAATTTGTCCCAGTCAACCGCAAATTTTCAAAAATTTTGGAGGGGGTTCTGTAGGATGTTTAAAAAATTACTGTAGATAGCTGATCCCCATCAAACACCAATGATGGAAATTATAATTTGATAGCTTCCAGAACGTCTTGACCTCATGGACGATCCGAACATCTTGAACTCGTGAAACACGGTTGAATCCTCTTGATTGATATCGATGATAACTTGCGTGAAAAGTTTGAAAATAACTCTTAACGAGTTTAAGAACTCAGAGCGAGTTTAAACTCTGTAACAGAGTTGATTTGAACCAAAAATCAGTTTTAAGCCAAGTACCAAGCTCTAAGACTTTTGTTGCCGAAGGACGCTCCAAGATGATCTACTCAAGAGATTGTCGATCTCTCCTTTTGCGATCTTTTTGATGCAAAAAACCGCTCTCTGAACTCAATTGAGAATAATCTTTTCTCAAAGAATAATCATTAGCAAGTCTAAGAACCATGAGATTAATCTTCAATCAGGGCATAGAGCTTGATGTGTTTAGTAGAAATTTATAAATCTTCAATAAGGGAGAAAGTGATATTTTTAAAAAAAATCATGAGATTATTATACTTAACCCTTCTTCATTTGCCAAACACAAAAGACTTAACCCCTTGTCTTAACTATCATATCCAAACGGGTTTAGAAATTTTTAACCCTTCACGATGGATTAACTAAGTTATCCCTTCTCTTTAATCCCTCCTCCTTAGCCCTTCGCCAAACGGGACCTTAGTGAACTTTTCTTTTAGTTTTATCTTATATGCGTGTGACAATGTCCACCACTTGCAACGTAAGAAACATATTTAAATTCATGCATGCATCACATTCTTCAAATGGGGCCAATTACTTCAAAATCACCACCTTTCTTTTTCTTTCAATCATGATCATCTAGTTAGGGGGGTTAGTCAAGTAAAACTCAAAATTAAAACTGGGATAATTTGTGAGACAATATTTTACAGTGTTAGTTCATTGGAACTAGAACTTGGATAAAATTATACAGTGTTAGTCAATAAGAACTGGATAAAGTAGAACTGAGATAATTATAAAAATTTATCCCACTTTTTTCAAATTTATATAGAAAAGAGAGTTCTAGTCTCCTAATTTACCACAAGTTTTAAGTTAGAACTACATGGTAAAAAATTAGAACTTTATTATTTACTTTTTAATTTTTTATATTTCATTTCTCTGTCATCTTAAACTGTTAGACCCTAGAGGGGGGTGATTAGGGTCTTATACTAATCTAATCCAATTTTATGCCAATTAAAATTAATTAACAGGTTATCCTAGTAAGTATGAAGTATAACAATATATATGAGCTAGGATGAGCAATATGAACTAAGGGGTATATCCTAGCAATGAGATATATTATGAATTATATACAAGGATATACAAATTAACACAAGGGTGAAATAAACAATCTACCAAAGTGATAGGGCAATATGAAGTGCAATACACAAAGGCAATATAAGATATGAATACAAGAATAAGAAAGCCAATGCAATCACAAACAAAACGATATGATTACGGAGTTCGGTCTAACCACTTGACCTACGTCTCCGCTCCTCACCTCGAGGAGATCTCCAATATCACAATCGGGGTTTTTACGTTCACTCGAATAACGTTTACACTATACAATATAGTTTTCTAGTTTACCAAAAACTATACAACTAACACACTCTTGTAATCCCACTCTACACCCTCTCAAGTGTTAAACTAGATGTGTCTCCCTCAAGTGCTCGGATACAACCTCTCCCTAGATTCGTTATCGACGCCACTCCTCTTGGGACGATCCCCGACTCTCGCCACACACTTCTCTCGGTGTACAAGTGTTTTACAAAGTGATTCTCACAATAAGCATAATTACAATAAATGATTGTTCTCTAATATGGATGAGAACACAATGAAAGCTCACACTCAATTGTTACAACACTCACCAATCCAAATATACTATGTATGAAAATACAATAAGCTCAATGTGGGTGTGTATAAACAATGAGTGAAATAAAATCTAACTTAAATAGCAAAATAGTAATAATAAGAATATAAAAATTAATAATAAACTTGCTAGAGAAAAGAGTTAGAAAACTTCTCTATAAACTCAAAGGAGAGGATGAATAAGATTGAGAATGAATCCCTCAATTTGCAATGTAAGCTTCCTCCTTTGTAAACAAAACCAAACTTAAAACAAACTGTAAAACCCTCTTAAACTTATTTAAAACTTACTCCAATTCTTGTTGGTAGAAGAGGGGTTGAGGGGTTTTTATAGGAAGAGAAGCCAACAGCCAAAACCCCAAACAAAACAACAAAAATCCTAGAAAATCAGGAATACGATTCTGTACCTAATATAGCCGTTGGGCTATTGACGATCGACCGTGAAATTCTTGCGGTCGACCGCGAGACACTTTTGAACCTGAGAAAACTTCCAAAGAGTTCGACGGTCGACCGTGACGGTCGACCGTGACGGTCGACCGTGACGGTCGACCGTGACGGTCGACCGTGGAAATTTACAGCTTGACGGTCGACCGCCACGGTCGACCGTGAAAGTTTTTGCTATCCACTCAGAGAAAAACATAGGCGCGGTCGACCGTGACGGTCGACCGCAAACTGATACAAAATATTTTAGGTTTGAAAGTGAAATACTGATTTGAAAATCCTATTTAAAAATATCAAATAAAAAAATTATAAAACTTTGAGAAATGGTTGTAGGCATGATAATAAACATGCTACAAAAACTGGTTTTCAAAAAGACCTCCCAAATAAAAAATATCATCATTTTGCAAAATAGTCTAAAACATGAAAATGTGAACATATGAGTTTTGATATTTTAGCTTAATCATGTTTTGAAACAATACAAAATGATTTTATAGAGTTAAAGAAAGATGTAAACTATTGTTATGAAGTCTATAAACAATAAATATGGTATTTTATTAAAATACACATATAATGTACTAAAACATGATTTCATTGAACAGAATAAAATTGATATTGATGAAATCATATATATGCATGTAAGTATGAAATAAAAATATATTTTCTAATTATATTTAATTATTTCATAGTAAAACTTAAAAACTGTCAAACCAAAACATTTATGTATATATATAACTATATATATACATGGAAACCAATAAATGTGTGTGTATATTATATTGAGCTTAGGTACTAACACACATAATATAAACTCCTAAACTAAATTACCCATGCTTGATCTTGATCTTCAATAGCTTGACTTGGTAATCTTGCAGATGAAGCTTGAACTTAGATCTTGAACTCGAATTGCATAGGCTTCAACCACTATTCCGCCAACCTCCATTGAATATGATCCTGAATGTGCAATTTCATCCATCCTCCAACTCGTTGTTTGCCTAGAATAAATACGAAAACACAAACACTAGACAAACAATATTAGAAGTAAATTGTTTGTTAAACATCATTAAAACAAGAAGGTCAACACAAACCACACCTTAAAATTAGATCACATCTCTTCTTATCATTCCCTTCTATTTAATGTTAATTTTTTACTTTTTATTAAATATTTGAACTATATAATTAATTTAAATTTAAAAATTATAAAATTCATGTTTTGTTAAAAATTAATTAAAATTGACAAAAATAAAATGTTTAAAAGGCAAAAGGAACAATAATCAGATCAAAAGCAAGTGGGGGTGTTAGTTAGCTAGAACATTTTTGATGGAAGCAGAACAATTTTTATTATGGGATAATTTATTAATGTGGGATATTTTAATGGGATAATTAGTATTGATATTTTAAAACATGGTATTTTAGTGGGAAAATTGTTAGTATAATTAAGGATAATTTTTAGAAATCAATAAACATATAAGTCATGTATTTTGATGATCATACTACTATTTATACATTTTAAAACTTATTATTATTATTATTATTATTATTATTTTAGTGTTAATTAATCTTGAAGAAATATTAGATAGACTATAAGATTAACTTTTTAATTTATTAGAATTATTATTGTAATATAAATTAAAAAATAGTTGTTCTTTTTTTCTCAAAAAGTCTTATAAAAAGTCTTATAAAAGACTAATAATCAGATCAAAAGCAAGTGGATTTCTAAAAAGACTAATTTTACTTTGAATCTGTAATCGATAAACGTGTTATAGATTCAACAATGAAAACAACTTTCGACGCAAACAAAGGGGGTAAAATAATGGTTCTTTGGGTCCAAGTATTTTTAGGAAGTTGACTTTTTCTTAGGGTGTTTTATGCATTACTCAAAAAGTTTTGTGCATTACTCAAAAATTAAAATTAGTCTTTTTATAAGACTTTCTTACACAATAAAAAAACAGATACAACTCTCTAGAAACTCACATAGAGGACATTTATCACTCACTACTTGCATGTGATCTTTGCATGTGTTGGGATTCTTTGATCCGTGGATTGTCGCGGATCACACCCGGTTGATCAGAATGAAGGCTCAATGTTCTTTTTTCACAAAGGAAATAATAACAGAAGTAAATAATCTCAACAAAGTGAGATTACTACTCTTCTAGAGATCAAAACAAAGTCTGATCTTAAGGAACGATGGAAACAGGCTTCAGATCTCTCGAACTCTTCCTCTTTATGCTGAAGAACTCGCCAAGATCTCGCTAGCCTCTCTAAAATTCGAGGGTTCACTCTCTAATTCAATAGCATCTCGCCTTCAATTTCCGATCTCTTATGTATAGGGGCCCTAGACTTGTATTTATAGGCTTCGGATGCAGCATTTTCGGATAAGAATTAATGATTTGACATTATCCTCAGTTAATAACCGCTTAATCATATTTAGAGATAGCCTCAAGGCAGTTGGAAAGACTCTGGAATGAAAGAATCCTGAGAAAATTGTCAAAAATGTGTTTCGGGAGCTCTCCAGGTGCGAGTCACTTCGAGGTGACCTATAAAGTATTTTGGATTTAATTCTCTCTTCCAACCTCGGACTGAGGTGATTCAAGATATGTTGGAAAGCAGGTGAAGAGGCCTACAACTTTGTTCTTTTGAGATTTTTTAGATACAAAACATATCATGGTGGAAATTTTAATTCTTTGTGCGAGTCACTTCAAGGTAACCCACATGTGTGCGAGTCACCTCGAGGTGACCTGCACAGCATTTTGGACTTAACTCTCTCATCAGATCTCAGAATATAGTGATTCAAGATACTTTGGAAAGCTGACAAAGAGAGATACAATATTTGTCTTTTGAGATTTTCTATATTCAAATCGCATCTTGGTCAAAGTAGAGAACATACAAAATGATACTTCTTCCTTTATAAATGACTATTTATGTTCTACTTCTAATGAAAATGCATATGTGCCTAAATATAAAGATTTGAATCTTATGAATAAATGCAGTTCATCTTTAGATTCAACTTTGAAAATATGCATTAATAATCATAAGAGGCTTATGGATATGTGTGCCAAGTCTAAGTCATCATCCACTCATTATGCACACATATATAGCAAAGTTTACAAATGCTCTAATTGCGGCCGAAAAGGTCATTTATCAAAATTTTGCTATGATGCACACAAACATAAGAATGCTAATGCTCCTTGTACATCTCATGTAGCTTCTTCATCACATACACATGCATATACTCATCATGTTCATCATAAGCATGCTCATGTGTTTAAATATGATATTTGTGGTCGTTTTGATCATTTGGCCAAATATTGTTTTGATTTGAAAAATAAATCTCATTTGCCAAATGTTTCTAGTAGACCACATATTTATAAATGTAATGTTTGTGGTAGATTTGGCCACTTAGGAAAGTTTTGTTTTGATAATGTTTCACATTTGCAAAAAGCTTCAAATAATTTACCTTTGTTTGCAAATGTTCTACGTGCACCTTTTAATGGTCAACATAAGCAAATGTTTTCTTTTCATTGTATATATTACAATCGGAAGGGTCATTTGAGTGATTATTACTTTGACCGTGTTAGTGCACTAAATGCGCCCAAATGGGTTCATAACCCAAGGGCTTTGAGCTTTAATGATAGGGGTCATGTCTCTAAATCTTTTGGTACCAAGAGTTCTTGGGTACCAAAACAAATTTAAATTTTAAATAAAGAATTTTAGTGTTCTTACTTTTCCTTTTCTTGGTTTTGAAAATTATGTCTTAAAATCTTTTGATTATGAAAACAAGTTTTTAAATTGATCAAATCTTTTGTTTTCATGATTATTTGTTTTGATTTTGATAAGAGGTTTGTGTTCATATAACCCCCCGGATTTATTGGTTGTTTATTCTCAAATCTTGTTTACCGGGTGCTAAAATGATTATATGGGTTAGAACAAGCTTAAAGAGCTTGATATATTGTTGCCTCTCTTGATTTTTTAAATCAATGATGTTTTTGGTTTTATGATTTAAATCTTGATTTATGATTTCATTAATTAATTCATTTTTATTTGAAAACTTTTTGCATGTTTCTCATGTTCCTCTTCTTTTGATTTCATAAATCTATGTTTATACACTATGGTTTTTATGCTTGAGAAATGAGACACTATGTTTACTTTGACATATTTATATGTGTTCTCGTTATCTTTTTGTATGTGAGTGATATTTAGCATATTCATGTATGCTTGCTCACATGTTTGCCATGATCCTTCATTTCGTATTCTCTATATGGCATTTTGATATGGAGAGAAATCCCTATATATTTCTATGTGTTATACTCACTCATGCATATTGATAAGGGGAGCTTTCGCTCTCTTCATTCCTTTTGTCCCCTTTTTGATATTGTCAAAGGGGGAGAAATATTGTGAGTATATATTCTTTTTGTTCATATGCATGATAATTACAATATTATATATTCATTTCCTTCATGCATATATTTCTCTTTGTAAATTGTTTGTCATCATCAAAAAGGGGGAGATTATCGCCCTTCTTGTTTTGGTGATGTTTAACAAACAATTTACCACTAATGTTGTTTGTCTAGTGTTGATATATTTCTATTTATTGTAGACAAACAACGTAGTTGGAGGATGGATGGAATTACGTTTCAAAGACAATATCAAACGGAGGTTGGCGGAATTATGGAGTGAAGCATCATACAATTCAAGTTAAAGATCAAGTTCAAGCTTCATCCATATAGTGTACCATGTCAAGCTTATTGAAGATCAAGATCGGCTTGGGTAATCTAGTTTAGATTTTATATTATGTGTGTTAGATACTCTAAGCTCAATATCATATACACACACGTATTTGGTTTCTATGTATATATATAGTTATATATATACATACATGGTTTTGGTTTTTATGTTTATAAATATGAAATTACATATTTCATATTTATTATTTTGATTTGGTTTAACTACTTAGATATGAAAAAAAAATATTTTCATATACATACTCATATGTTTCATTTTCTATTGTATTTGTAAAAATATTGTATTCTTAGTTTTTAGACTTAACAATAATCATATACATATTTTATTAAGTCTACATAATCATTTTGCAAAGTTTTAAAAGTTGGTTTAGGTCAAAACATCAAACTCATGTGTTTACATTTTTATGTTTTGAACTATTTTGTAAAATGATGATATTTTTTATTTGGGAAGTCCTTTTTTGGAAACCAATCGTTGTAGCATGTTTATTATAATGTCTACAATCATTCCCCAAATTTTTATATTTTTTGGAATTTATTTGATATTTTTAAACAGGGTTTTAAAATCAGCATTTCAGCTTTCAAAACCTGTTTTAGCATGTATCAGTTCGCGGTCGACTGCCACGGTCGACCGCCATGAGTTCAGAAACTCATTATATGTTTTTATGGCTCGCGGTCAACCGTGACGGTCGACCGTATGCAGTCCAGAGAGTTTCGCGATCGACCGTCGCGGTCTACCGTCAGCCTTCCAGAACAGTTTTCCTACTTTTTGTTCTTCGCGGTCGACCGTCGCGGTCAAGCGCCGATTTGACTGTTGGTTTCCAACGGCTATTTTTCTGAACTGTTTGCTTTGGGCTTTTTTGTCATTTGCTTGGGGTTTATGTTGAAGTTTTAAGTGGGTATAAATACCCCATTACCTTCAGCTCTCCATAATATCCAAGAGAATGTTTTTCAAATAGTTTAACAAGGGTTTAAACTTGTTTAGTGTTTGTTTAAGTTTGTTTTAAGAAGCTTTTAAGCATTTGAGTGTTTCGGTTTTGTGAATCAATTCTACAAGAGCTTGAGGAGATTATCTATTGAAGTTTGAGCTTCCAACTATCCTCCCTCCATCTCTTGTTATCAATTGAGAAGTTTTCTAAACTCAAACTCTAGCTTTACATTTATATACTTGTTTGATTATCATTGTTCTTAAGCTAGATTTTATATTTGAGTTTAGTTGATTTGATTTTATTTACTCATTGTTACACACAACCATTGAGCTTATTGTATTTGCAAACATAGTATATTAGGGTTGTGAGAGATTGTAACATTGAGTTGTGCTTAATTATGTTCTCATCTATTATAGAGAACATTTATATTTGTTACATTGTGAGTGGTGTAAGTTTTCGGTGAGCTAGAAAACCGAGTGTGTTGTGGAGTTTTCAGTGAACTATAAAACCAAGTGTGAGGAGTGAACGTTGATCGGTGAGCGTTGAAAACCGATATTGTGAGGTGTAAACATTGTTCGGGTAAGCGTAGAAAACCCGGTTTTGATAGTGAATTTCTCCCCGGGAGTGGGGAGCGGAGACGTAGGACGTAAGGTCCGAACTCCGTGATCAAATCGTATGTTTGAGTTTGCTTTGGCGTACTTTATCTTATGTTTATATTTCTTATCGCCATTGTCCATAGCTCATTATTTATATGATCCACTATCTAGTTCATATTGTTTACTCCATGTGTTAGTTTCATATCTTTGCATATATCATATATTGCTTATATCTCTTTGCTAGGATATTTCTTGTTGTTCATATTGCTTATCCTAGCTCATATAACTTGTTGTATTTCATACTTGCTAGGACAACTTGTTAATTAGTTTTAATTGGTATTTAAATCGAATTAGATTAGCATAAGACCCTAATTACCCCCCTCTAGGGTCTAACACTCTCTAGGTGAGAGTCACTTCAAGGTGACCCGCATGTGTGCGAGTCACCTCGAGGTGACCCACATAGTATTTTGGCTTTAATTATTTTGTCCGACCACAGAATGAGGTGATTCAAGATGCGTTGGAAAGCTGGCGAAGAAACCTACAATTTTTGTCTTTTAAGCTTTTCATATTTGAATTGCATCATAATCAAAATTTTAATTCTTTGTGCTAGTCACTTCAAGGGGACCCGCATGTGTGCGAGTCACCTTGAGGTGACCTGCCCAGTATTTTGGTCTTAACTCTTTCGTCCTATATCAAAATAAAGTAATTCAAAATGCGGTGGAAAGATGATGAAGAGAGCTACAACTATTGTCTTTTGTGATTTTCCGGATTCAAATCACATTATGTTCAAAATTTAACTTCTTCGTGCGGGTCACCTCGAAGTGACCCGCACGTGTGCAAGCCACCTCGAGCCTTCCTGATTGTATTTGCTTCGTCATTTCATACATTTTAATGTTTTATATACATTCCTTCATTCTTTGATTCAGATAACCCTCTCTGACTCGGATAATAACGTTCATCGCCTTCTCTCTATTTCGAACTACGTGCGGAAACCTATAGATAATTTTTGACGCTACCCCCCCCCCCCCCCCCCCCCAACCCCAACCCACCCAACTTCAAACCTCATTAACCCACACCCACAAAACATTACCCAGAAACTTTAGCTCTTGCTGTAGCTCCTTAGTGTAGGTCAATACCCACAAACAATATCCCTGGGTAAAAGACTATACCCACAATACATTAACCCAGGAAGGTTTCATGGGGCAATGCTCACATGGCCCACCTCAAATTTGCTATTTTCCCTCTATATAAATGTTTTTAACAAAAATATTGTATTCATGATTTAACAGCAATCAATTTAACAAATGGAAACACTATAAAACCACAAGCAAATATTTCCACAAAAGTAATTATGAAAAAAAAAGATTCTTAATAATTTCCGACGATGCTTTCATTTGTATTACTACAAAAGCACTTAAAATATTCTCTCAAAAATTTCCATAGTAGAATACCCTTGAAGATTTTGCAAGTGCCCTCGCGCAGCCGTCCATCAAGTGGATGCATTATTCTAAGAAGAACAATAAACGCAATTAAGTGTAGTTTAAATAGAACCATTCGTTCAACAGTCTAGTACATGGGTGGGAGGCTTACAAATTGCAATTTCTATCTATTTATGTTCCATGCCATGAGAGACATGAAGAATGGTGTTGGGGCGTGTGTCTGTGCATGTTGCTTATTTTAGAATATCCATATTAAACATAGAGGACGAAATCTTCACCAATGCACCATGGAGTCTTAATTGCCAAAAATATTACTACTTGAGCATAAAAATGAAGGCTTTAAGAGGTGAAGATAGGGAGTTCAGTTGGTGGGAACTTTCTAAAATATGGTCCTCCTACTCCATGCTTTGGGTAGTCTTTGGTGATTCCAAGATGACCCTTAGCTTAGAAGAGAGAAGTGGCAGATATGGATCTCTCAGAGACATCAACTCTTTTAAAAACTTTATAAACTCCATTAATCTCATTGATCTACCGCTCAGTGGTAGGAATTTCACTTGGTCCAACATGAGATCCAATTCCATTCTAGCTAGACTAAATATATTCCTCCCCTCTCCAGATTTTGAATCCCACTTCCCCACCTTGATCCAATATTCAGACCCTTCCTCTTGCTCTGACCATCACCCTATCATCCTTGATTCACGATGCCCCCTACCCCCGCATCTAGTTTTTAGGCTTGAAAAATCATGGCTATCCTACCCACTTTTTCTCCATTTGTCCAAAATTGTTGGAATTCCTTCTCTATCAGAGGTGACCAAGCAGCTATCCTTCCACGTGGTTACTTATAAAAAACTTTTTGGCAGTCTGGAGGTGCACGTTAGCGGGCGATCTGTTCTTTGCTAACTTGCACCTCTGCCTAGTTTCAAATAAGGAGGAAGAAGAAAAATAGCAGAGGAATCATCGATAGTGAGCTGAGAGATTCTCTATTTGAATATACTTCATCATCTAAAGATAGAGAAGGATCAGAGTTTATAGAGATCTCTTCGAAATCCATTGAAATGGAGAGCATGAGTCCGAAAGGAGCTAAGAAGAAAATGTCGATCTATGAAGTCCTAGCAAGATCAAACTCGTTGTTGGATCAACAATCATCTCCGATGAGATCTGATACTTTGATTTCTCAAAATCTGAGTAAGTCTCCTCACTCAATTTCATGGATGGATGAATCTGAATCTGAAATTAAAACTGGATTAATTGAATCTGAATCTGGATTGGTTGAGATTTCTTCTCATAATCCGACTATTGTTCAATCTGTAGATGGAAATACTAATCTTGAAAATATTGTTCAAGTTGATGATGTTGTAGATGAAACTGAGATTGTAGCTTAGGAAGAGGATAAAATTATGGAAAAGAACACTGTAGGAATCAAGAAAACATTTGTTAGTCTTTTTGCGGACAATAGGAAATCTGGAAATGGTCTATCTTTAAATTTTGTTCAATCTTCTCAAATAAACACTGTTACATTCTCGGCTAAAGAATGGAAGGAAGGAGAAGATGATTGGAAGCATGCATTGATTGGATATGTTATTGGTCTAAATGTGAAGTTTAAATCTATGAAATCTTATGTGAATAAGATTTGGGGGAATATTTCTATTCCAAGAATTTCTTTAATCAAACAAGGAATTTTCCTGTTTCATTTTCAATCAGGAAAACAAATGCAAGAGGTCATAGAAGCAGGTCCTTGGTTCTTTGGATCTAGACCAATGGTTCTTAAGCCTTGGATGATTGATACTGATATGGAAAAATTCCAAGCTTATACCTATCCAATGTGGGTTCAATTTTCCAATTTGCGGCTAAATTTGTAGACTTCAGCTAGTTTAAGTAAAATTGCAAGTGTTTTATTGGTAAACCTATTACAACCAGTAAGCTCACAGCTACTAGAAAAAGGTTGAGTTATGCAAGGGTTCTTCTGGAAATTGATTTACCTCTAAAAGAGAGCTTACCTGAACTGATTGTAGTTCAAGGACCTGATGGAAAGAGCTACAATCAAAAAAGTTATATATGAACTCAAACCAAGATGGTGTTCTTTGTGTAACCTGGTTAGTCATAAAATTGAACACTGTAGAAGGCGCACTCTAAAAATGAAATGGATTCCTGTTAACAGACAGAAGGTGCCTGTACAGGTTTCAAATACTCAGCTTGGAAATGGTGTGCATGTTGTGCAAGAAGGGAATGTTGAAAAAGGAGTCAATACTGAATAGACTGTGAAGGTTATAAGAGATACTCATTATGGAGATGGTGCACATGTTCATCAAAAGTTTATACAACAAGTGAATGTTGAAAAAGGAATCAATATTGAATATACTGGGCAAATGTCTGAAAAATATGCACAAGGGGACAATAGTAGTAACTCTGGGAAAATTTTCCAATTCAAAATCATTCTGGAGATGATTAAAATGCATATCAAAAACATGTTCAGCAAGGGCATGCTGATAGGGGTGTTTTTATTGAACAATCCAGTAGAAGTATTTCACGTTCTGAAAAACATGCACACCAGAAACAGGAACTAGTTGTAGCAAATCTGCAACTACAAATGCTTTTCAATACTCTCCTGTTGTGAATGCAACTGATTTCACAAGTGTTAATAGAGTTAATGCAGGGAGAAGGATCAGAGAAAGTATTTATTGGGGCCTCTTGCATTCAAGCTTCTCAATTCTCTATACTAGATCATCAGCTAGATTTAGACCCCTCTTGTATTGATAGGGGGATTTTCCCAATAATGCATCTAGCCTTTTGGAATATCAGAGGGTTTAATAAATCCACTAAGCATTTGATAGTCTAGCAATTTATTCATGAATACAAGCTTTCTTTTTTAGCTCTCTTAGAAACCAAAGTTGATAGGAATAAAATGTAGTATATTGCAAAGAAAGTTGCAAAAGAATGGGAATGAATTTCAAATTTTTCTAAAGCAAGCAATTGCAGGATATGGATTCTCCGGGACAATGACATTCTCACAGTCCAAGCCTTATTTTCCTCAAAGCAACACATGACATGTTCTGTTGATTCTAAGGATGGTAAGCCTTCTTGTGTAATCATAGTTGTCTATGCTCTAAACCAAATGGATGAAAGAAAGGTTTTATGGCAAGAATTGCTGACGTTTAGCCAAAATAGTCCTTGGTTAGTTGGTGGGGATTTCAATGCTATATTGAGCAATGAAGAGAAACTGGGAGGTGCACCAGTATCCGACTCTGATACTATTGATTTTCAAAACTTTATCAGCTTGGGAACAAAATATTAGGGGATACAATATGTATATGTTTTACACAAAGCTCAGGTATCTGAAGCCTATCCTAAAAGAGCTCAATAAGAAGCATTATATGAATATTAGTGAATAAGTCCTGAGAGCCAAAGAAGAATTAACTGACATCCAGAAACAAATAAGTACTGGTCTTCTCAATTCAAGGCTGATCATCAGGGAAAAGAAATGTATCAAAAAGTATGTCAGATTGCTTAATTATGAGAATTCCTTTTACAAGCAAAAAGCTAATATCACTTGGAGCTTACATGGTGATAATTGCACTCAGTTTTTTCATTCTGTCATGAAAATCAAAAGGCATCGCAACAGGCTGTTATCAATTTACACTGAGGATGGATTCAGAATTACTGATATGCCTGAAATCATCATGGAATTTATTGATTATTATAAGAGGCTCTTAGGGCACTGCTACCACTATTGCAAAACCTGATTTGGGAGTAATCTCTAATAGTTCTATCCTATCTCATACTCAAAGTGCAACCCTGAGTCTTCCTATCAATAGGGATAAAATTAAGAATGTTGTGTTCTTAATGTTTGAAACAAAAGCACCTGGTCCAGATGGTTATAATGTAGTTTTCTTAAAATCACCTTGGGATGTTATTGGTGATGATCTATATCTTGCTGTGGAGGAATTCTTCAATTCGGGAAAGCTTCTTGGTACATTTAACTCTATGACTATCAAACTGGTTCCTACAATTATGAATCCAAGAACTGCTTCTGACTTCCATCCCATTTCATGATGCAATTTGATGTATAAATTTGTATAAAAAATTATAGTTGGAAGAATACAAAAAGTCATGGGCTATTTGATAAATGATGCACAAAGCGCCTTTGTCAAAGGGAGACTTATTTCAAGTAATATTCTCTAAGTTCATGAACTAGTTAAGCATTATGGTAGAAAGCATGTTTCTCTTAGAGCTATTCTAAATGTGGATTTGAGAAAGGCTTTTGACACTATCAGCTGGGATTTCATTAGATCAATGCTAGAAGGTTTGAGGTTCTCTAGCATCATGATAAACTTGATTATGGAATGTATCTCCTCCCCTAAGTACTCACTGGTACTAAATGGTTCTTTACATGGATATTTTAAAGGTGAGAGGGGATTAAGACAAGGAGACCCTCTTTCTTCTTATTTGTTTGTGATTGGGATGAAACATCTTTCAAGGAAATTAAGTGCTCTAAAAAATGACAGCTTCTTCAAGTATCACTCTAAATGCTATAGGTTGGGGATTACACATTTGATTTTTGCTGATGACCTCCTCCTCTTTGCTAGAGCTGATGTATATTCAATAATGAAGCTATACAACTATCTCTAGGAGTTCAGTAGGGTATCTAGATTAGAAGCTAACCCCGCCAAATGCTCTATATATATATCAATGGTATCGAAGATAGTCTGAAAAACCAGATTTGTTCATTACTAAATTTTCCTGAGGGGATGCTACCAGTTCGATACCTAGGGTTGCCACTTATGTCAAAGAAATTATCTTACCTTAATTGTTCATCTCTTATCAACAGAATCTTTGAAAAATTCCTTCATTGGAAAAAAGTATATGTCTCTCATATGCGGGAAGATTGCAATTGATTAAATCTATTATTTTGGGAGTTCAAATATTCTGGACTAGTAACTTCATCTTGCCTGTGAAAGTCCTGGAAAAAATAGATGGTCTATGTTCATATTTTCTTTAGAATCAAAAAATTCTTCAAGTCTCTTGGACTAGCATTTGTCAAGATAAAAAATAGGAGGGATTAGGACTGTACTCAGCTAGAATCTGGAATTATGCAGCTACACTTAAACTGATTAGGATGATTCACCTGAAAAAGGATTTGTTTTGAATAAAGTGGGTTCATGAAAACTATATACACCAGTCTGATATTTGGCAAATTCAGCCCAAATTGTTAGATTCTTGGATGTGGAGATAGCTCCTAAAAATTACAGATATGGCAAAAAATAATTTTGGAAGTGTTAGCAATCTTACAAGCATCATCAATGCTACCACAACAAGGGTAAAATTCAAATATCCTATCTACTATGTGTTAATTAATTCTACACCCCCTGTTTCATGGTACAACATAGTTTGGGAGGGGTTGAATTACCCAAAACATTCTTTTATTCTTTTGCTAGTTAACTCAAGATAGATTATGTTAAATGAGGATTCTAAGATCAAATAACTGTGTTCTTTGTCCTGATCATCAAAGTGAGGAAACCTATCATCACCTCTTCTATGAATGTCCCTACTCAGCTCAGGTTTGGAATAACGTGATGGCTTGACTAAACTATACTTGGAGGTCTTGCAATTGGAACCATCTAAATAATTGGTATAGTTGTAACCTAAGGGAGAATGGGTTTATGAAGAAGCTCAAGAGAATGACTCTAGCTATTACAGTCTACTTTGTGTGGCAAGAAAGGAATCTAAAGATATTTCAAGGCAAAGCTTGTGATCCAGTTATCCTTTTCCGTCCAATCAAGATTTCTATCTTCTCCAAAAATTTGAATGATAAAATCCCGTTGTATTTTAGAGAGAGGATTGAAAAGAAGTAAGTTTAAATAGTTTGGTTTCCAGGCATATTGGTGGAGATTTTGATGTGCTACTGATTTCTACATGGTTAATGAATCAAATTAATTTTCATTGATAAAAAAAGCTATCCTTCCATGTAAGATCAAGCTCATCAGAAGACGCATTAAAATTTTAGCTAAATTGCCTCATGATCTTTATTCTATTGACAATGCTTTTATTAGTCTTGCCTAATGGAAAGTAGGGGAAGGATTATCAATCAAAATCTGTGAGGACAAATGGACCGGTTTCAACTCTCTGAGCAGTCTCTTCCCAAGAGCTCACCAACTAGTCTTCTCTACCCTTTGCTCAATCCAGTCCCAAGGCCTCATGGTCAACAACTCTTGGAAGTGGTATCCCCTGCTAAGAAGAGGCTTACCAGTAGAGGATAGAAGGGAGATTGCTTCTTTTAGCTAGAACCTTCAATAATTTCAACTTCCGAGAAATGAAACCCAAAATAGTTTTTGGTGGCCTTAGCTCTCTTCTAGCGCATTTTTTTGTTAATTCTATCCAACCATTACTTAATAGTGGAGGTACCCTCTCTAATTTCTATAGTTTTGTCTGGAAATTACCAATTATAGAAATGGTAGGAGTAGGCATTGGCAGGCAGACAGATTGGCGGTCGATCACGTTCGTGCACAGAGCTTACTGGGCATCTGGATTTGTGGCGGTTGACTACGACAGTTGACCGCAGAAGTTTCTGTTCTGTGACGGTCGACTACGACGGTCGACCGTGGAAGTTTTTGGATTTTTTAGGCCTGTTCTGGAGTGTGGACGGTCGCCGTAGCGATCGACCGCAATGGATCACGGTCGACTGTCACGGTCGACCGCCACAGTGGTTTCGGGTCTGGTTCTGTTTCTAGACCCGTTTCGTTTGGGTTTTCTATAAATACCCAAACTCGATTCTAGGGATTTGAAGCAAGGGGTTTTGAGCAGATTGAGAGGGTTTTCTTTGGGCTTCAATTCTAGGAGCAATTGGTGAGATCAAGAGTTGATTTGTTTAGGGTTTATGAGAGGTTTGTAACCCTAGTTGTATCCCCTGGATTTCTAATAGTGAAAAATCCCCCTCCTTGCCCCGTGGACGTAGACATCTTGCCGAACCACGTTAAAACTGGTGTTATTGTGTTTGTGCTATTTTTTGGTTGTGTGATTTATCTCTCTCGGCTATTTGGTTGGATCTCGGCATAGGGGTTTCTCCCCAACAAGTGGTATCAGAGCTCTGGGCAACGCTTGGGCTTTTTGGAGGTGTATATCAATTGGGAAGTTCATCGAGAGCTTCGATTGGTGATAAAGGTGGGATCTTTGTGGTAAAGTTTCTATCTTTCTCCAGTTGGATCTATTTCTTATTTGTTCCGCAATAGTTTGGGTGCTTTGTGATATATGGTCGGAAAAGATAAAAATGGGGAGGGTTCTTCTAGTGTGAAGGTCGTCCAAAGTTTGAATATATATTCTATGAAAATAGATGTGGAAAAGTTCAACGACACAATAAATTTTGGACTTTGGCGATGCGAAGTCATGGATGCGCTAAATGCGCAAAATTTGGAAGATACGTTGGAGTTGGTCAGGAAACCGGCCTACATTGATGATAAGGTTTGGAATAAAATGAATAGAACGGCGTGTGGTGTGATTAGATCTTGCCTCACTCAAGATCTAAAGTATGATGTGATGAATGAGACTTCTACAAAGAAGATTTGGGAGGTCTTAGAGGGCAAGTATTTGACAAAGAGCGTCGAAAATCGCTTGCATTTGAAGAGGAGGTTTTATCGCTTCCAATTGAAGAAGGGGACATCCATTAGTGATCACATGAACTACTACACGAAGCTACTTGCAGATTTGGCGAATGAAGATGTTATTGTTGAAGATGAGGACAATACGTTGTTATTGTTGAGTTCCTTGCCAGATGAGGAATATGAGACCTTCGTCCTCATTCTTATTAATGAGAAGGCATATCTTTCATATAGTGAGGTCACCGCGGCTCTTGTGAATTATCAACTTTGTAAGAAGGACAAGGAGACTTCCATTGAGCCGGTAGCGGGGGCATTGGTTGCAAGATCTATAAGTCCAAACCGTGGTAGGAGGTTGCAGTCTAGAAGGGGGCATCCTGCAGTTGGTAGGAATCAGTGTGCCTTTTATAGAAAGGATGGACATTGGAAAGCCGAATGCCCAAAATTGCAAGCCGGGAAGAATAAGGGGAAAGCTACTCAAGCTTCAGAGGTGAATGTTGCCAAGGCTAGTGGTGACGTTTCAAATTCAGATTCTTCGGGCTATTCGTGCCTAGTTCTTCTGTCAGTTGGTGTTGCCGACTCTACCGAGTGGATGTTGGATTCAGGTGCTACTTACCACATATACCCTAGGAGGGATTGGTTCTCTAGCTTTCAGGAATTGGAAAGAGGGGATGTTGTTCTTAAGGGTAATGATCACATATGCCCTATTGATGGTATTGGTACCGTTAAGATTCGAACGAGTGACAGGATGATTCGGGAGTTAGTTGATGTGAGGTTCATTCTTCAGCTGGGGAAGAACATCATTTCACTTGGTGTATTGGAGGCAGTAGGCTATAGGGTGACCTTGGTGGATTCTTGCTTGAAGGTTACATCGGGGTCCATGATTGTGATGAAGGGCGTCAGAAAGAGTAACTTATACTATTTGCTTGGGAGCATGGTGATTGATAGAGCTCTGACGACTTCATTGGATTTGGCTAGACTGTGGCATTGTTTGGTATTGGGGTATATTATTGGTTATACCGTGCATAGATTGATGAGGAGTGCTATGACCTGCAGATTGAAGTCCTGTGAGTACATTGGGATGAGCGAGAAGACCGAGGTAGAGTTTAGCACTTCTATCCATCGATCAAGGGGTCTTATTGGAGGTGTTCGGTCAGGCATTGGGTGGGCTTCCGAGGAGGCATCATCGGGAGGTAATGGTTATTTTGTTTCCTATGTTAGGGATTGTACTAGGCATTTATGGGTTACAACTAAGTCCCGTTGGTATGAAGCCCTAGTAGTCCGTAACAGCTGGAGGAGGTGTATGGGCAGGAACGTTACCCGTCGTACTAGTTCTAGTATGGGTCCTTTCTTGCATTAGTGCCGAGCTCATGGTAGTTAGAGACACTTCAGAGGAGAGGAGATAGTGGGGCGACGTGATGAGATGGCGTATTCAGTGGGCCGTTCTTTTCTGGAGGAGGATCGGTGTTGGTTATCGAGCAGTGTATTTGGTATTTAGTCTTTGACATGTTTGGGCCATCTTATGAGGTTACCGACTGCTGCGTGTAGAGTTGTTAGATCTGGTGGAGTTGTTTCAAATTTTGGTTGACGTCGGATATTGGGCTACCCAGCACATGGCCACATCGTGAATGTGAGATTGGATCCGATTGCACATTTGGGATTCAGGAGATCATTCGGCTATCAGTTGGGAGCTTCTGAGTTTGGTCTGAGCAGGCTTGTCACTTTGGACTCTTGGTAGGTAGAGAGTATTGATCAGATCAGAAGGATACCGCAACGGGTGGAGAGTGATGCTACTCCACATTGGGTGGAGCTTACTCCACATACTCCAGGTCATTCTGCATTATTGGGTTTTCTAGCTGAGGTGGCACAGCGTGGGAGTCATTTGGATACGGATGCGGATGACGAGTTGGTAGATCCGAGTGCAGCTGGTGGATATAGCTTGGGTACGACCATTGTTTCACCTCAGGTGGAGGTGTTTGGATCGCTTTAGTTTGGGGTCGTTAATGATGCTATCAACCGTAGTTTGGACTGAGGGCCTTTGGAGGCCATTGGGTGAACCACGTGAAGGCTTGATTCCTTGGAGAGGATACGTAGGCCGTCAGTTTTGATACAGCCGATTTGGTGAGTAGACACAGTTGGTTTGGGGTGAGTGTTCGTACTCTCGTTTGGGTCTTGACATGTTATGGATGGGGTCCGTTGTCATAAGTTCGTTGCCATGGCGTACTGGATGCAACAAGTGAGGCATTGGTTTGGTTGGTGTCGGCTCAGTTTGGTAGAATCTTCGCCGAGGTGGAGATTTGTAGAAATGGCAGGAACATACATTGGTAGGCAGACAGGTTGGCGGTCGACCGTGTTCGTGTACAGAGCTTACTGAGCGTCTGGATTGGTGGCGGTCGACTATGACAGTCGATCGCAGAAGTTGCTGTTCTGTGACGGTCGACCGCGACGGTCGACTGCAGAAGTTTCTAGATTTTTTGGGCCTGTTCTGGAGTGTGGACGGTCGATCGTAGCGGTCGACCGCAATGGATCGCGGTCGACCGTCACGGTCGACCGCCACAGTGGTTTCGGGTCTGGTTCTGTTTCCAGACCCTTTTCGTTTGGGTTTTTTATAAATACCCAAACTCGATTCTAGGGTTTTGAAGCAAGGGGTTTTGAGCAGATTGAGAGGGTTTTCTTTGGGCTTCTATTCTAGGAGCAATTAGTGATACGGGTGTATCTTCTCTTCGGGAGCTTAGCGATCCTCATGGGAGCTTAAGGATAGATGATTCTCATGGTATCTTGAGAATAGAGTAGAGGAGTCGTGGACGAGGTCATCGGAGGCGGCGAAGTCGAAGGATTCGTCAAATAGTCAAAGTTACAATTTGGGCTCTGTCCAGTCGACCGCATGTGTCACTACGGTCGACCACGTAGTGCACAGACCTAGGCTGTGTCTCTGGACTGAGAGTGGTTGACCGATGTAGGCACTGCAGTCGACCGGAAACCTTATAATCGATTTTTCTAGAAATCGATGTTCTGGCCGGTCGACCGACTTGGTCACTACGGTCGACCGCGTAGCGGTTATGGGTCTGGGCCTATTTCCTACACCGTTTAGGATTTCTGTTTAGTATAAATAGAAACACGACTTTTCTAGGGTTTATCACTCAGATTCTAATCAGAAAAGAGATCAGGGAGGTTGTTCTTTGATCTAGAGAGATTGTGAGAGAGAGATTTTGTAAATCCAATTGATTCTCATAATCTAGAGAAGGTATTTTCCTTCGTCCTAATTATAACTCTTGTGTTCTTCCATCGTTTTCTTCTCTTCCCACTCTTGATAATTCTGTGATCAAGAGTGCTCGCACGGTAACTCATATCAAGTTGGTATCAGAGCACCTAGATCCTATGAAGGGGGAACCTGTGTATGGTCCTTACTCGCTCACAGTACAAGAAGCTTGACGAGATCCTTATTTCCTTGGAATGAGTCCAGAAATTAAGGAAGGAGAAGATGACTGAAGCAGATAATTCAGCAAGACTTGATGCTATGGAGAAGCAGATTGAGACGATCGGGACGACTCTTACTCAACTCGTGGGTCTCATCAACGGAGGTGACAAAAAGGAGGAATCTTCTTCAAAGGGTAAGAAGAAACTCGTCGAATCCGACGAAGAGAGCGAGGAATCTGATTTAGAGGGGGAGACTGAGATTGTCAAGACTGTTGGACATCAAGGGGGTAAGAATAATTACCAGAATCTGAAGATTGACTTCAAGGTTGAGATTCTTGTTTATGATGGGAGTATCAATGTGGAGAAGCTTGATGATTGGATCGAACGTATGGAGATGTACTTCACTCTTTACGGATATTCGTCCAAGGAGAAGATAGTGTCCGCGACATTGAAGCTTTCAGGGCACGCATTGACGTGGTGGAAATCCTATTGCAAACAAGAGAAGAAAGCGGCGTCGTAGAACAAGTTCAAGGAGCTACTTCGGAAACAGTTCTATACAGTGGGGTTCCTTGAGGAGCGTTGGTACAAGTGGTATGGCTTGCACCAAAAATTTTCAGACCGTTCCAGAGTACACGACGGAGTTCCAGTAGCAGGCGATGGTTCTAAACATCGCAACGGACGAGTACTCCATCTTCAGGAAGTACATGGCGGGTCTGAATAATTACATCCGGAAGGAGATGAAGCTGTTTTCGGTTGAGACAATCGCAGAGGCGACCATGAAGGCCATAGCCATTAAGGGCAGGCAGAAGAAGGGCAACGAGATAAAGAGGGATTCCAAACCATCGGGGAGCAAGATGGGTAGCTCTCAGTCTAAGGATGAGAAGAAGAAGGGTGACTCGAGGAAAGCAGGATTGACATGCAATCACTGCAAACAGACAGGGCATGTGGCTGATCGTTGCTGGGATAAGTATCCTCATCTAAAGCCAAAAGGGTTAAAGAAGAAGGAGGAGAAGAAGGCGTACATGATAGCACAGGGTCCGAAGGAGGCTCCCGGGATGATTGAACCCAATAGCAGTCTCAACCTTATGGCGGGGAAGCAGGCCACTAAAGAAGATGACGACCCGAGGGAGCAGCACTTTGTTCTGAAGTTGCAGGTCAAGACCAGTTTAGTGGATGCTGTTGTAGATACAGGAAGCCAGAAAAATCTGATATCTGAGGCATTAGTACAGAAGCTGGGATTGAAGACGGCGAAGCATCTGAAGCCCTATCCCTTAGGGTGGATTCAAAAGAAGGCGGGATTGAGTGTGGTGAACCAGTGTTCATTCAGATTCGCACTCCATTAGTCGTATATTGACGAGGTCACATGCGACGTGGTTCCGTTGGATGTTTGCCAAGTTATTTTGGGCAATCCTTATTTGTGGGATAGATACGCAGTATATGATCGGCAAGCCCAAAAGTATATGTTCACCAAGGATGGCGAGCAATTCATTTTTCGTTCGGCATCTCTTCCACAGGAGACGAGCTTGGTGATGGTGACTCAGGCTAAGAGGTTGGTGAATGAGGGTAGGAAGTTCGTTTTATTGTTCATTTGGTCGTATGAAGAGCAGTTGAGTAGGATGTGCTTGTCCACCTTGAGCAAGCTTCAGGAGGGAGATCTTGACAGGTTAAAGGCCAAGTATGCGGACTTGTTTTCGGAGATCACGGGACTACCACCACGTCGAGGTATAGAGCATGAGATTATGTTGACCGGGGAGTGTTCCTTACCTAACATAGGCCTATACTTCACATCTGTACAGGAGTCCGAGGAGATCAAGAAGCAGGTTCAGGAGCTATTGGAGATGGGAGTGATTGTGCCAAGTTGTTCGCCTTGAGGGTCACCAGTGTTGTTGGTGCCCAAAAAGGATGGAGGCTGGCGTATGTGCGTAGATTACCGGGCGTTCAACAAGATAACCATCAAGAATCGCTACCCATTACCATGGATCGATGATCTTATGGACTAGTTGGAGGGAGCGAGGTTTTTCACGAAGCTGGATTTGAAGTCTGGTTACCATCAGGTGAGGATTCAGGAGGAAGACACTTGGAAGACTGCGTTCAAGACCAAGCAGGGCCTGTTCGAGTGGTTGGTGATGCCGTTTGGATTGTGCAACTCTTCGGCTACCTTTATGAGGCTTATGAATGATTTGTTGCGACCTTTTATAGAGGATTTTGTGATAGTTTACCTTGATGATATCTTGGTGTACAGCAGGACTTGGGAGGAGCATCTCGTTCATGTTGAGAGGATATTTGAAGTGTTGCAGGACGGACAGCTAAAGCTCAATGGGAAGAAGTGTGAGTTTGGGAAGGACGAGTTGGTGTATCTCGGCTTCATCGTAGGGAAGGGCCAGCGGAGGATAGATCCAGGCAAGGTAGAGGTGCTCACGAGGTGACCGACGCCGAAGATAGTGACTGAGGTGAGGAGCTTCATGAAGGCTTGCCAGTATTTGCGCAAGTTCATTCGAAATTTTTCGACTTATACGACACCGTTACATGGCCTCACAAAGGCTAAAGTTCAGTTTGAGTGGAGGAGGACGCATGAGGAGGCTTTTTAGTTGCTAAAAAGGAAGATCTCGGAGGCACCAGTGTTGGCGTTGCCGAATTTACTGCTGACTTTCGAGGTGGAGACCGACGCGTCTAGTTATACGATGGGCGTGGTGTTGATTCAGGATGGGAAGCCGGTGGAATACCATTCTGAGAAGTTTTCGGGTGCTATTGCGAACTACCAAACCTACGACAAGGAGTTCTATGCACTATATCAAGCAATTAAGCATTGGAGGGTGTACTTGTTGGGGAAGGAGGTGGTCGTGAATTCGGATCACAAGCCGTTGGAGTTCTTACATGCCCATATGAAGCTACAGCAGGCACGGCACATGAAGTGGATGTCTTATTTGATGGCTTTCAACATCATTATTAGGTACAAGTAGGGGGCGATGAACAAGTTGGCCGATATGTTATCTCGTCCGCCGATAAGGTCTTTATTGGTGGCGACGCGTATTCAGCCCTTAGTTCCTTTGGAGTATGTACAGCTGTACCCATCCAGTAGAGACTTCGGTAGTGTGTTTTAACAGGCGAAGACTGGTCGAAGGGGGAGTATGCACTTGGAGAAGATGGCTTGTTGTATCGTGGGACGTTACTATGCATTCCGGAGGATGGTGATATGTTACAGTGGATTCGGGAAGCACATACCTTGTGTGTGCAAGGGCATTTTGGCATACATAAAACGCTTCTCAATCTACGGCGAAATGTGTTTTGGCCACGGATGCTTGATGATGTGATCAAGTATGTTGGAGGGTGTAAGTTATGCTGTATTTCGAAGCCTTCTAACAGGAAGAGGGGATTGTACCTACCATTACCGGTTCCTTCTAGGCTGTGGGAGAGCATTTCTATGGATTTTCTAGGAGGGTTGCCGACTACGAAGCGCGGGCATGACTATTTGTACGTTGTGGTGGACCGGTTCAGCAAGATGGTGATATTAATTCCTTGTAAGAAGACCATGACGGGAGCGGGTGCAGCACAATTGTTCTTTGAGTATGTGTTGAAGCACTTTGGGTTGTCGAGTTCGATTATTTCGGATCGGGATAGCCGTTTTCTCGGGCATTTTTGGGATTCTTTGTGGAGTTTGATGGACACTAAATTAAAGAAGAGCACGGCCTTTCATCCACAAACAGACGGATAAACGGAGGTAGTCAACCGGTTTATGGTGCACATGTTGCAGGGATATAATTCCAGGCATCCTAAGACTTAAGATGAGAGTTTACCATATTTGCAGTTTGCTTTTAATCGGGCGGTTCATGGATCTTCCGGAAAGTCACCGTTTGAGACTTGTTATGGATTTTTACCGCCGAGTCCGTTCGATCTTGTGTTTTCATGTGAAGCCACAGTGGACGGTAAGGAGGGGAGTGAAAGACAACGTGCTCAGCAATTTCTCGAGAAGATTGCATATATTTATGCCACGGTTGAAGCTCAATTGAAGAAATCACAAGCTAAGTACAAGGCGAAGTATGATCAACATCGGGTTCCTTGTAACTTTGGTAAAGGTGATATGGTATGGCTAAAATTGAGTAAGGAGAGTTTAAAAAGAGAAGGGAAGAAGTTGAAGCCTATTCGTTATGATCCGTTTCGTATTCTCGATCAGATTGGCGACATTGCTTTTCGATTACATTTGCCGCCTTACTTAGGCATGTATTCGGTGATCAATGCTGAGTACTTGAAGTTGTTTGAACCTCCGTTATTGGATGATGAAGGTGATGACAAGATGATCTTACCGTATGTTGAAGACTTATGGTTTGATAGAGAGGAGCCACTGAAAGAAGATTGCATTTTGGAATGGAAGACGACCACGACGAGGCGGGGGACGAAGGAGTCGTTTCTCATTGGACGTTAAGGTTAGGTTCCTAGCAGGGCTAAGTGGTTCAACAGAGAAGGAGGGGCTCGCGAGTTCCCTCAACTGAAGTTCTAACTTGAATGGGACTTCAAGTTCCTAAATGGGGGACCCATGATACGGGTGTATCTTCTCTTCGGGAGCTTAGCGATCCTCATGGGAGCTTGAGGATAGATGATTCTCATGGTATCTTGAGAATAGAGTAGAGGAGTCGTGGACAAGGTCATTAGAGGCGGCGAAGTCGAAGGATTCGTCAAATCGTCAAAGTTACAGTTTGGGCTCTGTCCGGTCGACCGCATGTGTCACTTCGGTCGACCGCGTAGTGTACAGACCCAGGCTGTGTCTCTGGACTGAGAGCGGTCGACCGATGTAGGCGCTGCGGTCGACCGGAAACCCTGTAATCAATTTTTCTAGAAATCGATGTTCTGGCCGGTTGACCGACTTGGTCACTGCGGTTGACCGCGTAGCGGTTATAGGCCTGGGCCTGTTTCCTGCACCGTTTAGGATTTCTGTTTAGTATAAATAGAAACACGACTTTTCTAGGGTTTATCACTCAGATTGTAATCAGAAAAGAGATCAGGGAGGTTGTTCTTTGATCTAGAGAGTTGGGAGAGAGAGATTTTGTAAATCCAATTGATTCTCATAATCTAGAGAAGTTATTTTCCTTCGCCCTAATTATATCTCTTGTGTTCTTCTGTCGTTTTCTTCTCTTCCCATTCTTGATAATTTTGCGATCAAGAGTGCTCGCACGGCAACTCGTATTAATTAGTAAGATCAAGAGTTGATTTGTTGAGGGTTTATGAAAGATTTGTAACCCTAGTTGTATCCCCTTGATTTCTAATAGTAAAAACTCCCCCTCGTTGCCCCGTGGACATAGGCATATCGTCGAACCACGTTAAAACAGGTGTTATTGTGTTTGTGCTATCTTTTGGTTGTGTAGTTTATCTCTCTCGGCTATTTGGTTGGATCTCGGCATAGGGGTTTCTCCCCAACACCAATCCCTATCAAGGCAAAAATCTTCTTTTGGATCTTAAGTAAAAGAAGACTTCAACCAGAGAGAACTTACAAAAAAAGGCCGGATCGAAGACCCTATTTGCTTTTTTTTTGCAACCTGGAATTATAATCCGAAAATCACCGGTTTTTTGGTTGTCATTTCTCTAAAACGGCTTGGTCTCTTGTTCTTCCCTGTTCCTCCCCATCGACTTGGCCTTGCGACTTTGACTCCCTTATAGAATAAAGAGGAAACTTCCTTCCTAATAACAGGCTCAGAGTACTCCGGCGAGTGCTCCTTCCGACATTCTGTTGGTGTATATGGAACAGTCGGAACAACTTCATTTTCAACAAAGTTATGACCTCTTCCCATTCTTTAGCCTCCAATGTGGTTCGTTTTGTTTTATTCTGGATAAATTTCTCAAACAACAAAAAAGTTGAACTACTTCACAAGACGACTTAATAATTTGGCAGGAAGGATCTAGCCAAGGATACGGAAGATGAGGGACAATCTTTGGTTCTTGTAAGCTGGATGTCCAGCACAACAACATCTTCTCCTGTCAGGTTTAGGGGTGGAGGTGAAGTCCTAGGTGAAGGCTCAGTGTATTAGGTAATGACAAAGTCCTCTCCTAATCTCTAGTTTCCTTCGCCTTGGTCTCTCTCCTCACCTCAAAGTTTGGAAGTTTTATGTTTAAAATTTATTTTAATTCTAATGAAAGAATAGGGTTTCTCACCCTGTTTTTTACTTCAAAAAAAAAAAAGATTCTACTTGCAGGAGCAACCACGTAAGTAACGAAGACTTGCTCGAATATCAAGATTAATAAAAAGAGAAGGTTTTACTTGATGAAAACATACATACCAGATATCAAATGTGAAATTTTGGATACATTAGAAGACAAATTCCATCCTTCTAATGCAAGTACAATCATCTTAGTCTCATATGAGGATTGAAATACGTAATTAAGGTAACAAAATCTGGCCTTATATACATTTGTTTAGTTTATTGAAATACGGTGTGGTTGTATATCCTTCTAGGAATACTAGACAATATATCTTTCTATAGATACTGAAACACTATTATTCTTGCTATAAATAAGAGTCTGTTCTCTGAGAAGAATGGGTAGAGTCAAAATGCTCATCACTATTGTTCTAAATTTGAACAATTGAATTTTACCCTCCGGTAAATTTGATCTTTCTATTTCCTAGTTCGAAGCTTAGTATTTTACAGATGCTAATCCATTGTTTCTTAAGAACATTAAATAAGAAAGAATAAATAAAAGTCATACTTCAATCATTTATTTCCCTTTTAAATACAAGACCATATTCATCAAAAACAAAAAAATTAAATTAAATCACTGGATAAATCAAGAAACCATATCAATACTAAATCTATGTGAAAAAAGTAATTAGTAATAAAAACCATGAATGTCAATTGAAAGTCTAGCATCTTCTCAACAGCTATAACAATATTTTCTTTTAGTTTACTAAAACAATCATGTAGAAAATGGCATCGAATTGTTCAAAGTATTGGAAACCAATAAAATTCAGCAGGCCATAAGTGTGGTGTATGCCACACCCAGATGTGGTAAAATCTGCCATGTTATTAGAGGTGTGGTGCGTGCCACATCCGGGTGTGGCAGAATCTGTCCTGTTGTCAAGGGTGTGATACGTGCCATACCCGGGTGTGGCAGACACATTTTTCAGATTCTCATCCTATTTTGGATTGTGTTTTGTTATAAATAAAAACATGTTTTTATAGTTTCTTGACCAGAGAATTAGCATTGTTTTGAGCACTTTGAAATGGAGATATTGTGAGGGACTTGAGATCTTTGGTTAGGTTTATATTTGAGAGTTTGTGTGAGTTGTAACCCGTTGTAATTCTCCTCCATATAGTAAAATATCCTCATCCTCTCCCCGTGGACGTAGACAATTCCTGAACCACGTATATCTCTGTGTTTGTGTAATTTTGGTCGTTATATTGGTAGATTGCACTCGTTGGTTGTTTGGTTCTTCTCTCTCATCGCTCGCCGACTCATTTGGATTGCGAGCATGCTTCTGCACGGCGCGTAACAATTGGTATCAGAGTTTAGATTTTAGATCTAGGGTTTTGTATTGGGTGGAGAAAGATTCATCATTGGAAGCTTGGATATTAAAGATTTAGGTTTCAGTGGAGATAGCATTGCGGAGTTGCTGTTGGAGATCTCGCTTTTCTCGTGTGATTAGGATATCTTGTTAGAATCCTATCTAGGGTTTAGTTGGGTAATTTCTCATTTCTATCAAGTTTGAATTTTTCTTTACAATTTGGGGTTTGCAAACAATGTGAGAAGAAGTTGGTGATAGCAGCATGGCGATGACGAGTACCGTTCAGGTTGTACTTAAGAATATAAAGATTAGTGTTGTACTTAAGAAGTTGGTGATAGCAGTAAGGCAATGAAGAGTACAGTACAGTTCAGGTTGCACTTAAGAATACAATGTGAGAAGAAGTTGGTGATAGCAGCAATGCGATGACGACAAAATCAATTTTGGTTTGTGGATAAGTGATGTGCAAGATGCACTGAATGCTCAAAATTTAGAAGAGACCATCATGGCTCATGAGAGGCCACCAAAGTATGATGAGACGATATGGGATAAGATAAATCGAAACACTTGTAGGATGATAAGGTCTTGTTTGGAACAAGAGCTAAAATATGATGTGATTGGCGTGACGTCTGTGATGAAGATGTGGGAGATTCTAACAACAAGTACCTTACGAAGAGTGTTAAGAATCGGTTGCACTTGCTGTGAAGATTGTTCATATTCCAGATGTTTAGGGCACCTCACTTGCGGATCATGTGAACAACAACACAAAGTTGTTATCACACTTGGTGATCGTGGATGAGAAGATATCAGATGAGTACAATGCAATTATTTTGTTAGGCTCCTTACCCGATGAGGAGTTTGATACCTTTCTGCTCACTTTGTTGAATGGTATATCTTTCATCACCTTTAGTAAAGTGACTAATGCATTAATGAATAATGATTTGAGGATGAAGGATAAAGAGTCTTCCCGCGCTAGCACTTCAGGAGAGGCTTTGTCAACGAGAAGAATGAGTCCCTATCCAAAAGGTGGTAATAGAGGCATGTCAAAGTCAAGGGGCCACTACCAATTATCCAAGAACCAGTGTGCTTTCTACAAAGAACAAGAACATTGGAAGAGAAATTACCCGAAGCTAAAAAGAGAAGGAGAATAGCAAGAAGAATGGCCCAAAGGTCAATGAGGTGAATGTCACTAGAGGTGATGATTCCAACGATTCATGCTTTTCTCTTTTGATTAATCTAGAAGTTAATCATGTTGATGTATCGGATTGGATGTTGGATTCTGATGTTACTTATCATGTGACTCCCTGGCAAGATTGGTTTGCATCATTCAAGAAACGCGATGGGGGCGTGGTAGTAAGGAGAAATGATCAATCCTATAGTATTTGTGAGATAAGTACCGTCAGAATTCAGATGCACGATGGAGTTATTCATGAGCTGAATGAAGTGAGATTTTCTCAGTTAAAGAAGAATCTTATTTCTGTTGGAGCTTTGGAGGAAAAGGGATTCAATGTGATTTTTGAGAATGTTGTAGCGAAAGTTACCATAGGATCTTTGATGGTGATGAAGGAAGTCCACAGTAGGAATCTATATTATCTGAAGGGAAGCACCGAGATTAGCCAGGTAGCTTCAGTTGTTTTAGAGGAGGACGCGAGTAGACTTTGGTATTAAAGATTGGGGCACACAGGTGAAAAGTCACTGCAAGCAGGGGCTATTGAAGGGAGCTTGTAGTGGGAAGATAGAATTCTGTGAGCACTGTATTCTTGGTAAGAAGACAAAGGTGAAGTTCGGGACAACCATTTATAGGATGAGAGGCATCTTGGACTACGTGCATACAGATGTTTGGGGTCCCACGAAGGCGACATCACTTGGTGATCGACATTGGTTCATCATGTTTGTTGATGACTATTCTAGGCATTATTGGGTGTACACAATGATGAAGAAGAGTGAAGTCTTAGAGATATTTATGGAGTAGAAGAAGAGATTGGAACTACATAATAAAAAAAAGATCAAGATGTTACAATCCGATAACGACGCCGAGTACACTTCAAACCCCTTTCAATAGCTATGTCGAGACGAGGGCATAGAGAGGCAATTCATAGTTAGTCATACACCATAGTAGAATGGGGTGCAAAGAGGTTGAATCAGTCTTTACTAAAGAAGGTCCAATATTTGTTATTGCAGAGTGGTTTGGAGAATATTTTTTGGGCTGAGCCACTTTCTTATATGAGCTACCTCATTAATAGGCTATCTTCATCTACGATTGAGGGAAAAACCCTTATGGAGATGTGATCGGGAAAGCCAGCACATGATTATGATTAACTCAAGGTATTTGGGTGCCTTGAGTTTTATTATGTTAGAACTAATAAATTGGAACCTCGAGTTAGGAAGAACATATTTGTCGGATTCAAGCGTGGTGTCAAAGGATACAAGCTTTGGGATCTAGTTGATAAGAAGATTATGCTGAGTAGAGATGTCACTTTCGATGAGGCTTCAATCTTGAAGCTTCCCAACTCTCATCAGGTGGAGAGCACCTCGACATTGGAGACATCGCAAATGATGGAGATTGATACAACTACACATAGTTCAGATAGGACTATATCCATTAGAGTGCCGATTGAGGACAATGGTGATTTGGAGGATACAGGTACAGGTTCAAGTTCAGGATTCTATTGCATTTCGAAGGCTGATGAGAGACATACAAATGACAGTGAGGTATAAAGGCACAGTCATTGCATATGCGCTTCTAGTGGAGAGTGTCAATGGGATGGTTTCCACTACATTCAAAGAGGCTGAGTAGAGTTCAGAGGTTGATTTGTGATAGGAAGCTTTGCTAGAGGAAATATAATCTCTTCAGAAGAACGACACATAGGAGCTTGTTGAGATTCCAAGGGGGAAGAAGGCTATTCGTTGTAAATGGGTGTATACGAAGAAGGAGGGCATTGAAGGCACTCCTATGAGGTTTAAGGCTAGGTTGGTTGTGAAGGGTTATGTACAGTAAGAAGGTATTGACTACAATGTGGTCTTCTCTTTGAAAGTGAAGCACTTTTTGATTTGGATTTTGCTAGCATTAGTGGCACAGTATGGTTTGGAATTGGATCAGTTGGATGTAAAAACAACATTTCTTCATGGTAATTGTTATCGCGTGACAATGTACATTGTCTCTCCTGTGCGTAACAGTTGAAATCATCTCATAAAACACAAGGCAGTGACTCTATCTTGTGAATTCGTGAGATGAGCTCGACACCTTGTTTTGCCTTGGAAATATTTTTTTAATTGCGTTTAATAAATACGCTCTTATTCATCATAGTTGATTTCCCACTGATAGAGTTCTCACCCGGTGCAGTGAGTGGTCGTAGTGGTGTCTCCTACGCCTCGTTTGATAAGATGACCATTGTTGATAGGGCTCCAAATTCAATAGAGGCGGGCCCACAGAAATCCCCACACTTGATAAGGAAGGGGATCATCGCACCATGTGACGTTTGATAATGGATGCACCCTCACGAACGAGGGATCCAACCATCACTGAGCCATTGAGGAAACCTGACTTCATGTTTGATGACTCAGTTGAGGATCCAAGCATCCTCAATTATAGCATGGAGCAATGGCTGAATGAGTATGACGGAGGTCACAGGTTCCTCCCTCCGATTCCTCCCCGTTACGCCCTCACGCACTTTAGCAATTTGGCGGTAACGCAAGACATGGCCTGACGCTTGACTAAAGCTATGAGTGAGTTCATTGTGGGTTTGTTACCCAAAGCAAGACTCCGGGTTCTAGTGAGAGAAACTATGTTCGCGGGCTCCATCAAGGCGTATTGGGAAAGGATGAAGTCCCTCAAAATGAGGTGCCGACTAGGGCTAACACGGTACAAAACCACCTCGTGAGGTTAGGACGGGAATTCCCCATCAAAGGCTTCAGATGTTTTGGCTGGGTTCACTCCTCAACTAAAAAGTGGTGGATAAGGATGACGGGCTATGTTCTTAGCCGTTAGGCGGTGGAGCTGAGAGAGAGGATTATACCATGCCATCTGGGCTAGTATGTATGGTCTCTCCATGAGTGCGAGCCATTTATTTGTACTACTAGAGATATATAATTCGGATACCAATACATTTTTGACTCAGAATGGAGTGAAAGTACCCTAGAGAGAGGGGGGGGGGGGGTGAATAGGGTTATTGCTAATCTTATTAGATATTAATGCCGATTAAAATTAGTTAACAAATATATCCTAACAGAGATGATATTCAATAAGATATATGCAAGGATATATATGCAAAGGGAAAAATAAATAAGAAACAATATAAACAAATAGCAATCCAAACATAAAAGTATGATCACAGAGTTCGGACCTTTCGTCCTACGTCTCCGCTCTCCACTCCCGGGGAGAACTCCACTAACGACACACCCGATTTGGAAGCCGGAACTTCTCTACACACTCGGTTTTCTAGCTCACCGAAAACTCTACAAATCTCTCACAATGTACATACACACACTACAACCTCAAGTGTTGGTCCTCACGTATCGTCTCCCTCAAGTGCTCGGCTTTACTACCTCTCTCTAGACTTTACTATCGATGCCACTCCTCTTGGTATCAACTACGTCCTCACCACACACTCCTCTTGGTGTAAATGTGTATTACAAGGTGAACTCTCACAATAAGGCTCAAATACAAGATTTATTCTCTAACAATAAATGAGAACACTATGAAGCTCACTCTCACTAAATCACTCACCACAACCCATGTAAGGACCATGAATTTTCGATATTAGTTAAAATAATTTTTTGGTATTTTAAAATAGTTAAATATTATATTTAAAAGTATATTTGTATTTTTCTTGATTTTCTAGATTTTCTATGATTTAAAGCCAAAGTTTTATATTTATTTAAATGATATTAATATTTATAAATTAATTTTATGCGGTGAAAATTTATGGAATTTATCTGTTGCGTTATTGATACTGTTACATGTCATTTTGAATAATACGTTGTATTATTATTATTAATTACGTATTATTTTGTATAATACGTAGTATTATTAATTACGTATTATTTGTGCAATTAGTTGTATTATTGCTGCTGTTACTTATTATCTGCCGTATTTGTACAACTTGTACGTTTTACTATGTATATAATTATCCCATAATTATTTTATTTTAAAAATAGGTAAATATATTTTAATTATTAATTATTCTCTTTTAATTATACAATCTGTGTATATTTCGAGTATTTCGTATCAACTGTTGTATTAGTACAACATGTACGTTTTTATTTATAGATAATTACTATGTAATTAGTTTAATTTTTAAGTACCCGTATTTATTTATTTTAATTAATTTCATTTTAAAGTAATTATCCCCAAAACCGTAATTTTCCTCTTTATATATTTATTGTTTTCACTTTTTCTCTCTCTCTAGTGTAGCCGCCACCCCCCTCTTTCTTTTCTCTCTTCTATGATTTTTTCACGCCGCCTCTCTCCTTCTCTTCTTCCCCAACCCGACCGCGCCGCTTCTCTCCTCCTTCCCTCTACCCGCCGCTCACACCACCTCCATCTTCCTCCTCCGCCCTTAGCCCAGATCCCCTCCGCCTCCGCCTCCTCCTCGGCTTGCTGCCTAGCTCCGACCACCGCCAACCTCGTCGTGACCCCAAGCTCCAGCCGCTCCTCAAGCCCCCTCTACCCGCAGTCCCATCCGCCTATACCACCCCACAACCCACACTGCCTCTCCTCGTTGCCGTCCTCAGCCGACAGCCCCTTACAGCCTCGAGCTCCAGCCAAATCTGCACCTAGCCCGCACCCCAGATCCTGAGCTCATACCCTCTGCCTGCACCACTCCGAGCACCACCTCCTTCAACCCCACGTCGCCCCTTCGACCACCGCCAGCATTTCATCGGCCTCCCCCACAGCGCCTCCAAACGGCTACAGCCATGCTCAGATCCATAGCCCTAGCTGTCTCCACTAGGTCGCATCCCTCTCCTCAGGCTCGCCGTCAGCCTCCTTCACCGCCGACCTGAGCAGCCGCCGACAGCAGGCTCTAGCGGCGCTGACGTCCTGACAAACCGCTGTCGCCACCTTCTCAACCACCGCTGCCCGACGCCCCCTCGCCTCGCTAGCGACCCCTCCCGCTGATGGTAGCCCCGTAGCCACACCGAGATCCCCGTCGCCGATGTCGCTATCGCCTTCCTCCTGCAGTGCATAGCCGACGCCACGCTCCACCGCGTTCGATCCGACCCGCGGACCCGTCGACATCGATCCGTCCGAGGCAAGATCCCAAACCTTGATTATTTTATTTTAATTCTTAGTTTTATCGTAAATTTTTATATGTCTTGTCATTCAATTTCTAGATCTGCTACGAGTTAATTAATTAGATTGGTCTGTGATATATTATTACCTGCGTGAGATTGCTTGACATGAATAGCTGTGTGGAAGCTTGTCGTTTTATCACTTAGTTGTTATCCAATAGGAGAGACAGTACATGAAGATGAATTCTGTTAAAAGTATGATTTATAAGCGTGCTTCAAAGCATGGCTATACTCGCTCGACATCGATATCCCGATGTGAGGAGTCCCGAGTTCCATCGATATCGATATCACGGTATGAGGTTTCCTTGATTATTACTATTATAGCATTGACTAGACGATACACTCTTGATCGGACGTGTTGTGGGTCACGGTTATTGTCATAGTTTTACAGAAGTCATTCCACGGTAACTCCATGGCTAGTGCACAATATTTCATGTACAATTGCGTAATTAATATGACAAACATGGGGTTATAAAGGGGAATTGGACGAAGAATATAGCATGTATATAAACGGGCATAACGCTTTCCTGTTATTGTGATATCGTGAGTGTTATATACATGGGCCAGGGGGCCAAAACTTGACTTGAAGGCGGCCCCCGAACGACTTTACGGGGACCCAATTATATATATGAAAATATTTTTTCCCAATTCAAATAACATGTAAAACAAGAATAATATGCTTGCGTGTCTTATGGTGGACTTTGCTTGTTTTGTGAGATGTAGACTAGTTGTATTTCTGTTCATACATAGATCGGGATTAATAATTAATTATCTACAATTTGAGACATAAGGTATATACATGAGGGTTTCCTTGTTTGGATTATTTTGCTCGACATACTACGTCTTATGTTGTAGATTTTTAGGTATTAATTCCATCTAATGTATGTCCATGTTACTTGGATGATTAGACTGATCGCTAGTTGCATGATCTCGTTACCTGATCGATTTTGGATGCTTTATGTTTATCATGTTTTAGTAGTGTTTTCACATGTTGATTTTGTCAGATTTCCAGTTACACGTTCTTTTGTCATTTCTGTTATCGTATCGTTTTCTGCTTGGGTTTTCGTTCGCTCTATTTTTTTGTAGGGTCATGCCGTGTGCCATAAACGCTGACGTACACCTATTTTCTCTAGTATACGTCAGACTTAGAGGAAGAACAGGTTCAGCTGGGAGATCACCAGGAGCCAGAGGATTCTCAGCAGGAGTGCCTTGCAGACCGAGCAGAAGAAGCCAAAGTTTAGTTATTCCCTCTAGTTGTTTGATGATCTTAGTTTACTTTTGTAACATTTTTTTTTCTGCTTGATCATTGTATTTTATATTTATCTAGTATTCATTTGTTCAGATATGTATAAGGGCATGTTTGACCCGAATATTATGTCTCGGATGTTATCCTATTTGTGATATGATATATTTATTCCGAGTTTGTCTATTATATTATTGCTGATTGTGATCGGAGACCTGTGACTTCGCATTGTATTTATTTTCAGATGCTTAGCGTATTGGATTGAGAAGAAAAGTAAAGAAAAAAATGATAGTGAATATTTCTTCTTAATCTAATACGTCGCGGGCTTGTTCACGTTCCGATTCCCTGGTATTTTAGGAAGCGGGGCGTGACAACCCAACAATATATTGTATGAATAATATTAAAAGCTCAATTGAGGTGTGAGTGATAAATGTGAACAATAAAATTCTAACTCAAATAAAACTAGCTAAGATATGAATATGAAAATCAAAAGATAAATAAGCTAGATAAAAGAGTTAGAAATCTTCTCTATAAACACAAGGAGCTGTAGATAGATGATGAGGATGAATTCCTCAGTTGAAATCAAAAGCTTCCTCATTGTGAAAAACTCCTCTTTTGAAACAAACTTAAAACAATGCTTAAACACAAACTAAACTCTTTCAAAACTTAATTTAAATAATTTTCTTGATAGCCATAAGAGTTGAATGCACTGGGGTATTTATATGCACTCAAGACATCAGCCAAAACCTAGAGAAAAAGACAAAACAGCTTAAAAAACAAAAATCTGGAAGCTGTACAAAACTAGCCACTATAGTACCCATCAGTCGACTGACAGGAAGTATCAATCGACTAATGAGCTGAACGTTGTATACGATATCCAGCTCATCAGTCGATTGATGATCATTTCAGTCGACTGACGATCTTATCAGTCGACTGGTTAGTCGACCAAAATAGAACAGAGAGCAAAATGATGATTCCAGACACTTTCATCAGTTGACGCATCGGTCGACTGACTTCATCAGTCGACTGGTCAGTCGACTGATAACATGTTATCAGCCTGAATCAATTTTAAAATTGAGTTTCAAGGCTCTATAAAAAATAGTAAATAAATACAAAAAATATGAAACTTTGTAAACAATTTATAAACATTTTGACAAACTTATTTAAAGAGGAATTTTACGAAAAGGTCCACATATTTGTGAAAACTCAACGTTTATCAAAAATATACATAATACATGTTTTTGATGAATCTTGAAAATGAAGTTTGACATGTAAGAACATGTGGAAACTTTATGAAATGTTTTTATAAACGTTATAAAACATGAATGTGATGTAAACAAGATTAATAAACCAATATTGCATTGTTTTCTCAAATAAACTCATTTTGTAATAAAAACAAAATTGTGTGTGTGTATATGTATATTGAGCTTAAAATATATTCACACAATATACGCTACAAAAACAACTAATATACTAATGCTAGATGGATCTTCAATATGCTCATCTTGGTAATGGATGAAGCTAGATCTTGAATATGACTTGATGTGCAATGGCTTCATTCAACTATTCTGCCAACCTCCATTTGATATGATCGTGTAGGCTCAATCCATCCAACCTCCAACCTATTATTTGTCTTGAATACCTAATAAGAAAACATAAACACTAGACAAACAATATTATGAATTATTTGTAATCATCAAAACAAGATTAGAAGATATAGGCTCATAAAATGAGACCTAACAATCTTCCCCTTTTTGATGATGACAAACAATCTACACAAAGAGTATATAAGATATACAATAAAACATAATACTCTTAAAATATACTCATAATCCACTTTGTTTCTCCCCCTTTGGCAACATCAAAATGGAGAAACAAAAGAATAAGAGAGCGAAAGCTCCCCCTATCATAAAGCATAGGTAGTATAAAAAATATAGGGATTGCTCCCCCTATCAAAATGCCATATGAAAAATATGTAATTATAAACATGGCAAACAAATGTGAGCAAACATAGATAAAAGTATGCTAAACACCACTCATATACAAGACCAAGTGAACACTCATATGTGTATCATTAATACAAAGTGTCACAAGGGTCTAACACATAAAACCTAAAAGATTAAAAGAAAATCAAACATTAAAAAAATTACAAATTGTCCACTATAAAAGGTGTCTCAATATTCAATCATAAAACATTATTTGGATATAAACAAAAGTTGATCATAAAAAAAAATCATGAACCTCATGAAGGTTTAAATAAAAGCCTCAAATGATACTAAAAGTAATTCAAAGTGTATATATAGTATCGTTTTTGACAAAAGCAGGAGAGGTGAGCATAACAAGCTCTGGAAACAGGTTTCAACCAAAAAAAAAGCTTTTAGCATCCGGTAAACCTCCGAGGGGTTGCTCAAACATATAACCTCTCATATGCAAATACAAAACAAAGTATATATCTAAAAATGTTTGATCAATAGAAGAAATCTTTTTTATAAAACTTGATCAAACCATATAAGGAATACATTATAAACCATAATTAGATGGTCCGGAGGCTCAAACACATAAATGTCATCATAATAGTAATTTAAAATGTTCCCATAAACATAAAAACATAGTTCAATTAAAAAAAGTTGAAAACAAGGTATAATAACAAAAAAAAATGATGTTTTAGCAAACAAAATCATATTAATAAAAATCGTATCAATTCATAAGGATGAAAACATGAAAATCTATGAAAGAGAATTATGAAAAAATATGAATGATAACTTTTCAAATCAAATACCAAGTATAGAATTGTTTTCAATTTTGTTTATAAAACTTTTAATAAAACATCTTTAAGAACATGAAAAACTAAAAAGCTAAAGAATTCGTTCTTAAGATTAAACATGTTTTGGTACCCAATTAGTCTTGGTACCGAAGAGTCTAGGGACTTGACCCCTATCATTAAAGCTTAAAGCCCTAGGGTTATGATCCCTTTTGGGCACATTTTGTGCACGAATCCGGTCATAGCAATAATTATGCAAATGACCCATTCAATTGCAATAAATGCAATGAAGAGGATGTATTTGTTTATGTTGATCATGTGGATGTGCATGTAGAACATTTGCAAACAAAGATGAATTATTTGAAGCTTTTTGCAAATGCGAAATACTTTTAAACATGGGTCTATTTGGAACATTTTGTAACATAGAAGCTTTTTGCAAATCATAACAAAATTTTACAATATGTCCAAATCTACCACAAACATTGCAATTAAACACATGTGGTATTTTTGAATCATTTGACAAAAGATAATTCCTTTTTATATCAAAACAATACTTGGCCAAATGACCAAAACGACCACAATATTCACACTTAAACACACTAGCATGCTTATGATGAACTTTGGATGCATGTGCATGTGTGTGTGATGATAAAGCTTGATGGGTGCACAAACATTATTAGACTTATTAGGCTTTTGTGCATTATAACAAAATTTAGCAATATGGCCGTTACGGCTGCAAATTGAACACTTGTAAATTTTATTATACTTGTGTGCATAGTGAATAGGTTTCTTGGAAATATTTTTGTAGGACTTTGCACACAAGTCCATAAGCTTGTTGTTATTAATAATGCAAGTTTTTAATGTTGAATCTAAAGAGGATATTCTACTTTTAACATGATTCAACTCATTATTATCCACACAAGCATTGTTGTTAGAAGTAGAACATGCATGATCAATTTTGAAAGAATTAAGCTCTTTTCTTATGTTCTTAACTTCTAACATTGCATCACATTTAGCATGAAACAAACTAGCATTTTCTAATTTTAATTTTTCATTGAATTCTTTAAGATTTATATTTTTATTTGCAATGAGATCAAACTTAATAACTAGAGCTTCATGAGAGGATTTTATTTCTACATACTTTCTTTTTAAGTTAATGTAGCTACGTTGCAATTTCTTATATTCATGCATCAACAAATCATAACCATGTGCGAGTTCGTCAATAGTAAGATCATTTTTGTTATCGGACTCGCATACCTCACTTGGGCTATCGCCTAGTGGCTGTGTGCATGATGAGGCTCCTTATGAACTTGTAGAGGGAGCCGCTAAAGATCGTCAGATCGCCTCCAAGTTCCCTTGATGTGCTTCAAATAATTTTCATATTATGTAAGCACTATCAAAATGAGAAAGTTCGTTAGAAATGTTTGGTCCAAAAGCATTATGCATAAATTCTAACACCAACTTGTTCATAGTCAACATTTTCTTATCATGTTTGCTCTACTTGGATTTCTCCGAAGTAGGCACAATATAAGCATTGTCAATTACTTCCCATAAATCTATATTTTTAAACTCAACAAAAATTTTGAATTTACTACACCATTATTCATAATAGAAGCTACTATATCTAGAAGCAACATTTATATCGTAGCCAAAGCTAAACATATCCATAAAATATGAGCAAACGAAATAAATAATATCAAAACAAGATTAGCAACAATATAAAAGCTTGGACCGTTAACTCAATGCGGTTAAACTTTAAATCAAGAGCACCAATTTCTGATACCAATTGAAAGTACCCTAAAGGGTGTGGGGGGGGAGGGTGAATAGAGTTATTGCTAATCTTATTAGATATTAATGCCGATTAAAATTAGTTAACAAATATATCCTAACAGAGATGATATTCAATAAGATATATGCAAGGATATATATGCAAAGGGGAAAATAAATAAGAAACAATATAAACAAATAGCAATCCAAACACAAAAGTATGATCACGGAGTTCGGACCTTCCGTCCTACGTCTCCGCTCCCCACTCCCGGGAAGAACTCCACTAACAACACACCCGGTTTGGAAGCCGAAACTTCTCTACACACTCATAGAGCAAAATGATAATTCTAGGCACTTTCATCAGTCGACACATCGGTCGATTGACTTCATCAGTCGACTGGTCAGTCGACTGATAACATGTTATAAGCCTGAATCAATTTTGAAATTGAGTTTCAAGGCTCTGTAAAAAATAGTAAATAAATGCCAAAAAATATGAAATTTTGTAAACAGTTTATAAACATTTTGACAAACTTATTTGAAAAAGAATTTTGTAAAAAGTACCGAATATTTGTGAAAACTCAACGTTTATCAAAAATATACATAATACATGTTTTTGATGAATCTTAAAAATAAAGTTTGGCATGTAAGAACATGTGGAAACTTTATAAAATGTTTTTATAAATGTTATAAAACATGAATGTGATGTAAACAAGATTAATAAACCAATATTGCATTCTTTTCTCAAATAAACTCATTTTGTAATAAAAACAAAATTGTGTGTGTATATGTATATTGAGCTTAAAATATATTCACACAATATTCGCTACAAAAACAACTACTATACCAATGCTAAATGGATCTTCAATATGCTCGTCTTGGTAATGGATGAAGCTAGATCTTGAATATGACTTGATGTGCAATGGCTTCATTCCACTGTTCCACTAACCTCCATTTGATGTGATCGTGTAGGCTCAATCCATCCAACCTCCAACCTATTGTTTATTTTGAATACCTAATAAGAAAACATAAACACTAGACAAATAATATTATGAATTATTTGTAATCATCAAAATAAGATTAGAAGATATAGACTCATAACATGAGACCTAACATGGAGGGCTTGGGCTAGCATTACATGAGACGATGAAGGTCACGGGGCTACCAATGGGAAATTTTCCCTACCAGGAGTATTTCCCAACTAACCGTCAAATAAGTCGGATGAGCTCCGCCAAATATGATACGTTATGGGAGCTGATGTGTCACTATCAGACGACCTTAGCTATTGTTGACATCAAGGCCAAGAAGAAATTCCCTCAGCTCAGCTTGAAGCAGTTCGCAGACTATTTGTTCAAGCATATGGAAGATCAGTCAGGTGAGGATGTCTGCGAGCTGAGTCCTCTAACCCCTTTGTTGGGTCCTTTTGTTTTGAAGATGATTTATAAATAATTTACATTTAATGTTATTTTTCTAGTGTTTGTGTTTTATATATATTCTAGGCAAACAATAAATTGGAGGATGGATAGAATCAGACATTCACGATCATATCCAATGGAGGTTGGCGAAATGGTGGTATGAAGCCTTGCAATTCAAGTTAAAGATCCAAGTTCCCGCTTCATCCGCAAGTGTACCAAGATAGAGCTTTGTTGAAGATCACAAGCTTGGGTATATATAGTTTAGGTTTTATATTATGTGTGTTAAGTACTCTAAGCTCAATCATATACACACACATTTTATTGGTTATATATATATATATATATATATATATATATATATATATAGTTATAGTTATATATATATATATACACATTTTTGGTTTTATAGTTTACAAGTTTATATAAATATGAAACCTATATTATTGTTTACATATATATGCATGGTTCATATTTTTCATTTTGTTAAATGCATATTGTGCAAAACTTCATTTTTGCATAATATTGAGTTTTTGGTTTATAGACTTAACAACAATAGTTTGTATCCTTATCAAGTCTATAAAATTAGTTTATAAAGTTTTCAAAACATGGTTTAGTCAAAATAACAAAAACAAGTGTTTCACATTTTCATGTTTTAGACTATTTTGAAAAATAATGAGATTTCTCATTTAGGAGGTCTTTTTTAAAAACCAGTTTTTGTAACATGTATATTATCATGTTTGCAATCATTTTCCAATGTTTTACATTTTTTTGATTTTATTTTCTATTTTTAAAAGAGGTTTGAAACTTAGATTTTTTTCTATTTCAATCAGGCTGATACAGTGTTATCAGTCGACTGAAGAAATCACCTGGAATAACAAAAAGTTTCTGTTTTGTTTCGATTGACTGACCAATCGACTAATGAGGTCATCAGTCGACTGATAAGGTCGTTAGTCGACTGATAAGGTCATCAGTCGACTGATAAGCTGGAGAATGCCTACAACTGTTAGCTCATCAGTCGACTGATAAAACCCGTCAGTCGACTAATGTTGTAACGACTAGTTTTTTCCAACCTTATCCTGTTTTGGGTTTTTGGTCTTTTTGCTTTGTTTTCCTTGTATTTTAGGGTCTCTATAAATACCCCTCATACCTTAGATCAAAAACTATCTAAGAAAGTTTTTAAACAAGTTTAAAGGGTGTTTAAGTTTGTTTTAGTGTTTGTTTAAGAGTTTAGTTTGTGGAGAGAATTTCACAAGAAGAAGTGGAGATCATCATTTGGTGTTTGAGCATTCACTCTTCTCTCTCTCTCTTGTTATCTATAGAGAAGTTTCCCTAAACTTAATCTAGCTTTACATTTATATTGTTGATTATCATTTTAATAAGCTAGTGTTTATATTGAGTTTAGTTAATTTTATTTACTCTTTGTTTACACACACAACCATTGAGCTTATTGTATTTGCATACATTGTATAATTGGGTTGTGGGATTGTATGAGGTGTGATTTTGTTAGAGGTGTGATATTAACGTGACAAGAAGAATATTGCGATCGGGGGGCAATTTTAGGGACTTATCATCCTATTGACGAGGATTGATAAGTGGATTGTCATAGGTATGATGTTAACATGACAAGAGAATGTGTACTTATGACTTGCACAAGATTTTGGGAATTAGCGTCTCGCTAGGAAAAATTGTGATTTGAGCAATTTTGGGGACCTATCATCCTATTGATAAGGATTGGTAAGTTGATTATTATCAGAGGTGTGATGTTAACGTGACAAATTGGGAGTGATGCTAGTTGCATGCATACTCTGTGGGGGTGATGATCGTCAGAAGTGTAATGTTAACTCGACAATGTGAAAGATTCGTTACTCTTAATCTAGTGGATTCCAAGTAACCAACCACCAGTCTTGATTAAGACTTAGCAGGGGAATAAAAAGAGGTAGACAAGGCACATCGCCTAGTGGGGCACTATCCATACAGTCGGAATAGAGGCACATCACCTGGCAGACCATTATTTGATGAGTTTGACTATCAGAGGTAACTGTTAACGTGATAGTTTTGTGGACCTGCCATCCTATTGAAGAGAATTGGCAGATTGATAGACTATCAGAGGTAAAAGTTAACGTGATAGTTTTGACAGATTTCGTGGTTGACAGAGGTATTTTATTGAACATGACAACTCAAAAAAAATTTATTATTCATAATCCAATGAACTACAAATAAACCAACCTCAGTCTTGAACAAGTGCAGGGGGAAAAAGGAGTAGACATGGCACATCACCTAACGAGTTAGACTATCAGAGGTAATTGATAACATGATAGTTGTTGGACCTAATATCCTACTGAAGAGGATTGGCTTCAGTGGCCGTAGTATCTTCCTCTTCTTGCTGAGAAGATTAGGTTTGGTACGATTTCTCAGGTTGATCCTGCTTACTTTGTTCTTCAGCTTTGATCCTGGCAATAATCTTTTGAGCCTGTTCGCCTTGAGAGATTAGTTGTCTCTAGGAACGACATTCTGCAACTCCTATTCGGGCTAGGAGGTCGGTTTGCAGATTGTGTCGACAGGTCTCCACTAGGATAGACTGTGTCATACCTGTCGGACATCGCAGAGCCATGTTTCAAAACCTTTTGACAAAGGCTTTGACGGACTCCCTCTTCTTCTGCTTAGTGGCGAGAAAGGCATGGATGGAGACTTTTGTATCCTCTTCAAAGAATCTTGACAGGAAGAGTCTCTCTAGATCCGCCCACTTTTGGATACATCCGGCAGGTAGTTTCCTGAACCATTCAAAGGCAACTCCCTTAAGGGTGCCAATGAACAATCGAGCCAGTATGGCATCGTTTGATATCACATTCCTAGTCTGTGACTTGAAATGATAGATATGTTGGTTTGGTGATCCCGTACCGTCAAAAGTTTGTAGCGTTGGGACTTCAAACTTTGGAGGATAAGGGGCTGCATCCCATTCGGTAGGATAGGGTCTGACAACTCCCTCGTCTTGGACCTCGCTTCTGTTGGCCATGGCATTAAGGCGGGCTTCCAATTCGTCCATTTTGTTAGAATGGAGATTATGCTCATTCTCAGTCTCTCTTCCTTTATCAGAGGAAGATTCCAGCTTGTGGGCTTCTTGGTCAGAAGCCGTGTCATCAACCACTTTTCCCTTCCCTTTGCTTGTGTGAGGTTGGGATGAAGACGTTTTTCCTCTACGGGAGGATTCTTGCCTAGGTGGCGAATCTGTCTTCTGAGATTTGGCCTTGTCTGTGACGATTTGATTCATCAGGGCCAAGAGTTCATTGATGGCCTCCTGCTGAGATTTGATCATAGCCTCCTGCTCATCAAGTCTCTTCGTGAGATCTTCATGGTTTCCCGTCATATAAGCATAGCTCTCATGTTCAACAAAAGAGCTTGATGATTAGGACTCTGCAATGGCTGAGTGTTCATCATCGAAATTAGTTCATCTGGCTAACTTCCGATAGTTGACAGGGAGAATGGTTCATGTTTGAGTCTGAGTATGTTGATAAATTCCATCGGACCTATTCACGGGGTCTTTCAAGCCAGGAGACTGATCTTTCTCTGACTCGTCGGAACTAGGGACTGATGATCTCCCTTTGCCGATCATGTTAGAAGTAACTTCAAGGTATTCATCCTCTGAAGTCTTCTTCTTGTGAGAATGTCGTCGATTATTGAGCAAAGCGACGTTCGTTGGTCGGTTGAACATTGACAGCAATTCTCGCAAGTCAGAGACTTGGGATGAACCTCTCACAGAGCGTGAGGGTAGAGATGGAACCCCCTGCCTTTCAGTAGGCGGTACTGGTTCTTGTTTAACATGGATCTTGAATCCACGTTGATCTTTTTGAACACGACAAATCGCATCGTGTTTTGAAAAAGGAACACGAGGGTCGTGTTCTGTTTTACCAACGCTAGACCGAAGTCTGCATTTTGTTGATGAAACGCATCTTTGCCCGTTGCGTTTTTGTCGGTTAACGTAGTTTGTAAGTCTGCGTTTTGTTGATGAAACATATCTTTGCCGGTTGTGTTTTTGTCGGTTAACGCAATTTGTAAGTCTGCGTTTTGGATCTTGAACGCACTCCTGAGAGTTGCATTTTAGTTCTAAAATGCACTCCTAAGAGTTGAGTTTAGTTTGTGGAACGCGGCCTTGAAGGCTCCGTTTTGATTCTGGGATGCACTCCTGAGAGTTACGTTCTACCAGATCAACGCAGTTTTGAGGTCTGCATTTTGATGTTGAAACGTGCCTCTGAAGGCTGCATTTTGATTGCACAACGCACCACTGAGGGCTGCGTTTAGCATAAACTAAGCCCACACCTTTGGAGGAGGGGCTACTCGAGTAATCTCGGCTAAAGGAGAGATATTCCTTCGGCATAGGAGCAACAATTGGAGCTTTAGTCTCCTTGAAGATTTTGCGGATCTTGCGCATAGCCTTGGGGCTAAGGGATCCGAAGGAGAGTAACTCCTCATACTTGGCTTGATCGAACTCGATGATTAGAGTTTCAACGATCGTTCCAGCGAGCTTGACGTCGGATTGCGCCACCACTTCTTTATCAGAGAAGCTAGTCCCCAGCGGAGTCGCCATCTTTTGTTTGTGGAAAATTTGCAGCAAAAGAAATGAAAGAAAATTGATTTGTATTCCTTAGATCTTAATTACAATTTGGATTCCGATTACAAAAGAGAGGAGAATGATCTGGATTCTCCCATTTGTTTAATTCTGGGTTCTTCACGGCGGCGATGGAGTGCCTCCCTCGAATGCTCGTGTCGAGTTTGCTCTCCGTTGATGATCCGAACGTCTTGATTCACTGGAATGTGGTCTTCTCCTCACAATTTGATGTTGTGGAGGACTTGCGTGGCAAGTTTGAAACTCTGACCGAGTTTAGAAGAACTTGCAGAGCAAATTAGAAACTCTGGACGAGTTTGAACTCTTGAAAAAGAGTTGATTTGAACCGAAAGTTCGGTTAATAAGCCAAGGGAATGCTCCAAGGACTTTGTTGCTGTAGAAAGCTCCAAGATGCCCGATCAAGGATCCCCAAAAAGTCAGCCAAAAAGAGGATCCGAACTCAGTTGAGTTTCCCACTATTTATAGGGGATTTAGGGGTGTAACCGCCCCCTTAAATCTCTCCTTAATGAGGGTTTAATGGGGTGTAACTGTCCACCATAAATCTCTCCATGATAGGATAGTGATCCCCTCAAATCTTAGGGAGAAAACGGTTCTGGAACCGTTCAAATCGTGCTTGAATGAGTCAAATGCTGAAAACAGCATTCTGGACCCTAACTGTACGTTTCTGGATCTAAAACGCAGAGTTAGGCCTATTTTAGGCTGAAAACGCACAGGTCGCGTTGTGTAGAGATGAACTCTGCATTTTTGGACCTGGGACGCAGAGTTGGGTTCTGCATTAACTGTGTGTTTCTGGACCTAGGACGCAGAGTTGGGTTCTACATTAACTGTGCGTCTCTGGACCTGGGATGCAGAGTTGGGTTCTGCATTAACTGTATGTCTTGGACCTAGGACGCAGAGTTGGATTCTGCATTAACTGTGCGTCTCTGTACCTGGGACGTAGAGTTGGGTTCTGCATTAACTATGCGTCTTGGACATGAGACGCAGAGTTGGGCTCCGTATGAACTGTGCGTTTTTGTCGTTGGATGCAGAGTTGAACTCTGCATTTCAAGTCCATGAAATCCGCATTTCGAGTTTGGAACGCAGCCACGACCTCTGCGTTTTGAATCTCAAATGTGGTCACGACATCTGCGTTTTGGGTTTAGAAGGCGGGCATGACCTCTGCGTTTTGAGTTTGGAACGCGAGCTTGACCTCTGTGTTTTGAATCTTGGATGCAGAGCTGAGCCTTTGGCGGGCTTGATGAACTTCAGCCTAAGTCCAATGTTCAGACGAAGTCCAGTCTTGCAGACGGACTTCAGAACATAACTTGCTGCGAAGAACAGGTCATAACTTTCAAACCGTAAATCGGAATTGGACGAATTATATATGAAAATCAGCTATCTCGACGAGACGGAGCTGACTAAACTAAACCCATAGGGTTCAGTTTGCTCCATTAGTTTTGCCAAATTCCTTACGGTTTGAGAGATATTTGTGTTTTAATATGAAGAGACCGTCAATTTGTAGTCTCTTTTGCTAGAGCGTTGCAAATATCGTCACCTTGTAACCTTCGTCGTGGTTCCTTGAAAATATGAGAGTCATCAGATTGTGACTCCCGATGTTGATTGTGAAGGCTGTTGAATTAGAGCTTTCATTAGTTGTTGTGAAGGTCATCAGATTGTAACCTTCTACGTAAAAGTCTTCAAATTGTAGCCTTCTGGAAGTCGTCAAATTGCAACTTCCGTCATCGGTGTTTGATGGGAATAAGATATCTGTTGTGATTTTTAGACAGCCTACAGTGGCACACACAGAGGCAGATCTAGCCAACGACTTTCCTAGCGGGATATTTAGCTATCTGGTTGAAGAAGTGTGTGGTGCTACACCAACTATCTGATACGTTGCCGGTCAAAGTCCTATTCTCGGCCATGGATCTTACAATTGGGCGCAAACTCTCTTTTCTCCTGGCCATGGTTGTTGATATCCACAGTGGACTTCATTACCTGATCATCGGGTTTTTGCAAGAAGGAAGCAAGCCTTCAAGAGAAATCCCCACTGCTAATATTGAGTTGCCGTATACGTACTTGATGGCTTAGTTAGTTCTCCACCGCCCAGACCTGATGTCAGTGCCTGCTGTTGTGGATCCAAATTTCCCCTTGCTACAGACATTATAGGACTACAAGTGAGAGGATCTTCAGTTTCTTGAGGTGAAGCGCTGGGAATTCTTCAAGTGTTTTCCCAAATTTTTCAGCCACTATGATGAGTTACTAGTTGATGAGTAGGAGCCGAGGATGAGTCGAACGGTTCTTGGTGTGGGTTGTTTATGATGGTTGATGAACATCCGAACCAGCTACCTTCTTTTCCGTGTGAAGAATGACTACAAGATCGAGCCTTACCTTCCCTGTCGGTTTGCCTGTCAGTTTGATTATGACTAGCTGCATATTAGGAATCCAAACAGATCGCTGAAGGCTTACGGAGGCTTCATTGACAGTGCTCGTGCATGGTTTTGGAGCATTGTAGGATGTACAAGTGCCAGATTCAGCCTCTTTACCACAGAGACTTGATGCCAAATAACCTTCCTCTATTGTAAGTTGGTGATTGCCACCAACGCACCTACCAGGTTGAAGGATATTTCAGAGTTGGAGGCAAAAACGATAGCTAAATAGGCTACTGATATAGTCCAAGAGGCCGTGCTCTTGAGGAGGAAGAGGAAAGAGCCTGCTAGGCCTTCTGGCAGAGGAAAGCAAGTAGAAGAAGAAGAAGTTCTCCCCGCTGATGAAGAGGAAACCTACGAAGAGGGTGCAGCCGGAGGTGAAGGCACAGGAGCAGGAGGCGACCAGGAGGAAATCGAGACAGGTCTGTTGGCCTCCTTCTTTTCAGGATGGTTATGAGTCTGGCGATATCTCGTCGGACTTGCCAATCCGATTTTCCTAAGTCTCCAACGGCTCCAAAGAAGCCAAGGTAGGAGGTCTTGTTTACCTATCCTAACAGAATGACAATTGACCTTCCAGGTGGGGCTGTAGAAGAAGAAAAGGAAAGATAATCTGTTGAACTAGTGTCGTGCACCGGAAGAGATCTCGGCCCTCTGGAGCTTCTCCTAGGATTGAATAGCACACCATGCTCCAATAGGAAAAGACTATCGCTTTTGAAGAACCGGGTCTGTTGATGAGGAGAAAGAAGCTCGTGAAAGCTCGTGAGTAGTCCTTGCGCACCGCTACCCATTTCTGAAGAGGAGCCACTGAGTGATATCACCTCTGAGGAAGGAGGTAATTTCTTACTCCCGCGTCACCTTTCATACATTATCTTTGGATTTGTTTAAAATATACCCTTTGTTATAGGTTCACAGGGAGTCTTGAAGAAGGTGAAGTTCCATATGATCCTCCTTCTTCTAGCTTTACTCACTCCGAGGGTTCAGGCTTCACGCAGCAGATGTGTGAGGCCATGGGTGAAGAGCATCATGATCTCGAGGTTGGTATGGATACCAAGGTTCGATCTGACCCAGATACCGAAATCGCTACAAGAGCTTCCAGCGTAGGTATATCTAAAATAGATAATACCTCATTCTGGTGGAAGTTAAGAGAATTGAATGACTCAGAGTCTGTGCCTCCTTTAATTGTTTTCACTCTTCATTCTCTCTGAGAAAAATTGAAGGAAGCGAGTATGATTGCTGGAGCTACGGAACCTGCTACAACCACCGAAGGTAGCTCTAATTTCCATTTATCGTGAATTCTAGCTTTTCTTTCTTTTGCTTAAAATTTAACTCTTCTGTAGATGTTATGATGGAGGGCTCAGTTAAGGAGGAAGCCTTTCACGTTGCTCATATCGGGGAGTTTGACGAACACACATTCGATTCAGCAACGAGCTTCTCAGAGGCAAATCATAGGTTGCTCGCTGATATGTTATCGAAGCAAGCACATCGTGAGGCTGCAAGACCAACTGTTGAGGTTGGTTCATCTGCATGTAATGGATTTTATCCAGGCATCCCGTTATTCGTTTGTCGGTTCTTACTTAACCACATGGGATTTTCGGTTGTAGGACAAGCCGCTGGAACTGATATGGCTACAACTACTGGGGCTTCAGACTAGTCTGAGGATTCAGGTCTTTCAATTTTAGAGTGGGCCATCGCTGCGGTTAAACCATCCACTCCTCAGCCTAAGGCTATCGTTCCTTCGGATCTAATGGTTATGGAAGTTGCAGCTAGGATTGAAGCTATTCCCATTGCCCCAACCATGAGACCAACTGATGAAACTGGTACATCTGTGACCGTTATATCTACACCAATTCCAATGATACATGAGGTTAGGTCAGCGGGACCAAGCGTAGAGCATCGAATTGAAGGACCTTCTACCGATGCCGGTAAGTTCTATCCCATGATTTTCCTTAAGATTTCAAATAGGTTTTCGGATTATTTATTTCTCCTCTTTTACTTGCAGAGCTTGAATCATTTCTACATGATTCCATCAAGGCCTTGTTGTTAGATAACAACTCGGATAAAGCCATCTTTTGCATGGAACTCTTTTGGTATGAAAAATTAAGAAGAAAATTAAGAATATAATTATGTATTAATCTTTCTAACTGACTTAGATAAAGAATAAATACAATTCTCTCAATGGAATCTCTCTTTATTTAGCTTAGAAAAAGAAATTACAATCTTCTCGATCGATTTCCCGATTGACAAAAGAGAGAAGGAATCAACAGAGACTCTTCCTTTTATTTAATCTGGGTTCTTCTTGGTGTCGAGTGGAGTTTAGATTCTTATATCCCGTTGATGATCTAAACACCTCACTTCATGGAATGTTATCTTGGCCTCTTAACTCGACGTATTGGACGTACTTGCATGGTAAGTTTGAAACTCTTAACGCATTGATAACTCTGAACGAGTTGAAAACTCTTTAAAAGAGTTAATCAGATCTAACCAAAATCGGTTCAAAAGCCAAGGATGAGAGCTCCAAGAATAGCTCCAAACACTCCAAGATCTGATCTGCCAAAAGATCTCCTCTACGTTGCCAAAAAGAAGATGACGATCTCTTGATCTCCAAAAATGCTCTAAGATCCAAAGATCCTTTCTAAACTGAATTTTAGCTTTTTATAGGGGTTTAAGGGGTGTAACTGCCCCCCTTAAATCTCTCCATAATGGGGTGTAACCGCCCCCCATTAATTGGAAAGCAGTTTTGTAACCATTTTGGTTCTGTTTGAACCAGTCAAACAAAAATTTCGCGTTCAGGAACGCAGATCTAACATTTGCATTTTGAAATTGAAACGCGGGTCTGACCCTTGCATTTTGGTCTTAGAATACAGGGAGGACCTCTGTGTCTTGGTCTTGGAACGCAGGGATGATCTCTGTATCTTGGTCTTGAAACACAAGGAGGACCACTGCGTTGGGGTCTTAGAGCGTGGTGATGAGTCCTGCGCCTTGCTTTGAGGAGATTATCAACATGTTATCTCTTTTGTCAGAGCGTTGACAAGATTATCATCTTTTAATCTTCGTCTTGGCTCCTTGAGATGTATGAGAGTCGTCACTTTTTAACTCTTATCAATGACAAACATAGGGGTGATCGTGATCATGATGATCATGTTGCAGTAACTTTTTGACAGCCTACAAACCTCTCTCCAAAGTTTTTAAAAGTTCACAATTGACTAGAACGAATTTTCAGAATACTTTGGATCTCGATTTTGATCTTGGAGCTATGGATTCCTTGTCGTGAAGGAAGTGCAAACTCTTGAAGAGATCAAGAAGTAGACTGTTATAGCACCGAATGAAGGTGAGTTCCGAATAGAAGCTGCAGCGATGGTACGAGCTACTCATGAGAAGAAGCTCTCAGATGTCAAGTCTCGGTTCACATCCCTTAAACTGATGGGCCCAATAACTTAACCATGTATTGTTATTTCTTTCTATGTTATGTTTTCACTTGAAACACTAAAAAAAAGTTGGAATTGCTAGAGGTGTAATGTTAACTTAGCATGAATTTTCACTTAGAGTGAAATTCCGAAATTTTTATTATTATCACTAGGAGAATTCAAGAAAAATTTTAATCCACTGGGAATTTTTATGAACACTTGTCATTCTTATGAAAAAGAATTAACAATTTCAAGGGAGTTTGACTGTTAGAGATGTAATGTTAGCATAACAGCAATTTGTGGGCTTATCATCCTAATAAAGAGGATTGATAAGTTGAGTGTTAGAGGTGTATTATTAACATGAAAGGGATTTGTTACGATCGGAGCAACTTTGTGAACGTATTATCATATTGATGAGGATAGATAAGTTAATTGTCAGAGGTGTATTGTTAACATGACAGGAATTAGTTACGGTTGGAGAAACTTTGTGGACTTATCATCCTATTGAAGAGGATTGATAAGCGGATTGCCAGAGGTGTGATATTAACGTGACAAGAATTTGTTACGATCGGAGAAAATTTATGAACTTATCATCCTATTGAAGAGGATTGATAAGTTAACTGTTAGAGGTGTGATGCTAACGTGACATGAATGTGTTCTGATCGGAGAAAGTTTGATGACTTATCATCCTATTAAAGATGATTGATAAGTTGATTGTCATAGGTATGATGTTAACGTGACAGGAATTTGTTATGATCGGAGCAACTTTATAGACTTATCATCCTATTGAAGAGGATTGATAAGTTAATTATCAGAAGAATGATGCTAACGTGATAGGAATTTGTCGGAGCAACTTTGAGGACTTATCATCCTATTAAAGAGGATAGATAAGTTTATTGTCAGAGGTGTGATGTTAACGTGATAGGAATTTATTGTGATCGGAGTAACTTTGAGAACTTATCATCCTATTAAAGAGGATTGATAAGTTGACTGTTATAGGTGTTAATGTGACAAGATTGTATTATGATCAGAGCAACTTTGTGGACTTGTCATCCTATTGAAGAGGATTGATAAGTTGATTGTCAGAGGTGTAGTGTTAACGTGATAGGATTTTATTACGATTGGAACAACTTTGTGGAGTTATCATCCTATTGAAAAGAATTGATAAGTTAATTGTCAGAGGTGTAGTGTTAACATGATATGAATTTGTATTCGTTATTCTGTTTGAGAAATACCGAACAATCAACCCTTAGTCTTAACTGAGACTTAGCAGGGAAAGAAAAGGAGTAGATAGAGCACATTGCCTTGTGGGTCACTATCCATCAAGTCATTCATTAACATTGGAGTATAACGACTATGATCGGAATAAAGACACGTCACATGGCAGACCACTATATGAAGAGTTTGACTATCAGATGTAACTATTAATGTGATAGTTTTGTAGACCCACCATCCTATCGAAGAGGATTAACTGGAGAATTTATAGGAAACACACTATCAGAGGTGTATTGTTAACTTGATAGTTTGGTGGACCCGCCATCTTATTAAAGAAGATTGGTAGGGTGTTTGGAAGAAATGGACTATCAGAGGTGTATTGTTACCTTGATAGTTTTGTGAACTCGCTATCCTATTGAAGATTGGGCTTGGTCCCATTGAGCGGGTTAGTCCTACTTACTTTCTTTAGCTTTGACCCTGGCAATAATTTTTTGAGCCTGTTCACCTTGAGAGATTAGTTGTCTTTAGAAACGATATTCTGCAACTCCCATTCGGGCTAGGTGTTTGATTTACAAGTTGTGTCGACCGGTTTCCACCAGTACAGACTGTGTCATACCTGTCAAACACCACAGAGCTACATTTCGAAACCTCTCGATGAAGGCTTTGATAGGCTCTCCTTTCTTCTGCTTAGTGGTGAGAAGAGTAGGGATAGAGACTTTTGTGTCGTCTTCAAAGAATCTTGACAGGAAGAGTATCTCTAGATCTGCTCATTTCTGGATATATCCTGTGGGCAATTTCATGAACCATTTGAAGGCAACTCTCTTGAGGGTGCCAATGAACAAGCGAGCCAGTATGGTATCATTTGATATCACATTCCTAGCCTATGACTTGAAATGATAGATATGTTGATTCGGTAATCTCGTGCTGTCAAAAGCTTATAGCGTCGGGACTTTAAACTATGGAGGATAAAGGGTTGTATCCCATTCAGCATGATAGGGCCTAACAACTCTCTCATCTTAGACCTCGCTTTTGCTGGCAATGGCATTGAGGTAGGCTTCCAGTTCTTTCCTTTTCACCAACTGAAGATTTTGCTCGCTCTCAGTCTCTCTCCCTTCATTAGAGGAAGATTCCAGGTTGTGGTCTTCTTAGTCGAAGCAGCACTATCAACCACTTTTTCCTTCCCTTTGCTTGTGTGAGGTCGGGATGAAGACGTTCTTCCTCTTCGGGAAGATTCTTGTCTTGGTGGCGAATTTATCTTCTGAGATTTGGCTCTGTCTGTGACGATTTGAGTCATTAGGATCCGAAGTTCATTGATGGCCTCTTGCTGTGATTCGAGCATAGCTTGCTGCTCATCAAGTCTTTTCACCAAATAATCATGGTTTCCCACCAAATAAGCAGGGCTCTCATGTTCTTCAAGAGAACTAGAGGACTGAGACTCTGCGAAGGCTGAGTGTTCATCATTAGAGTTAGTTCCTCTAGCCAATCTCCAATAATCATCAGGAGGTGACTCCTTTTTGAGTTCGAGTGTGTTGATAGATTCCTTCAAACTCACTCAGGATCTCTTTGAATCAAGGAGACCGATTCATCTCTGATTTATCGAAAATAGAGATTGATTACTTCCCTTTACCGACCATATTAATGGTAACTCCAAGGTACTTATCCTCCAAAGTATTTTTCTTGTGGGAACGTTGTTGGTTGTTGGGCAAAGCGACGTTTGTTGGTCGCTTGAACACTGACGAATTGGCTGCGCATGAGCAACATTGGCATCCCGAGAGGACCGTAAAAATCAGCCATTTGCAATGGCATGAATGAGCAACTTGTTGTATCGGTCTTTCTCTCAATATGAACTCTCTCAAAATTATTGCAGAGACTTGAGAAAAGTTACACACTATTCGTGAGGTTTGAACTAGAACCCCATACCTATGATTGGATGGGACTAGCTCCTGGTGAACCTAGATCTTGTTAAGATGCCTTGAATCCATAGACTTTGTATGTCCGCCCATCAATTTATTTTTTAAAGTCCATGTCGGTCACCCTGAACTCGACTTAACACATCACGCAAGAAACACGAGGGTCGTGTTTAGGTAATTGAATGTGAGGGTGAGCTTCGTGTTTAGCATTTGGAATGCAAAGGTGAGCTTGCATTCAACACGGGCCTGAGGTCTGCGTTTTGATTGTGAAACGCGCCACTGAGGGTCACGTTTAGTCTGGCTTGCATGAAGCTCATGCTTGGGTATGTAAACATGAGGCTCACATTCTAAAGCAGAAATACAGAGTTCATGTTGAGGCTCACAAATGCAGAGCTCGCGTTGATTGGAGAATCGGCTCTCTCGGAGTTGTGCTCAACGTCGGGATCTTCTCCTTCGTCAAGCTGCATTCTTCTTAGCCTGATTTAAGGCTTTTGTAGCAATGTCACCATCTGTACTGATCAGGTTAGTCGTAGTGATATTCCACTTGTGACCCGATACCCGTTGTTTAGGCACGGGCGTAGAATCTCCAACTCGGTTGACGAGTTTAGTTGAAACCAGGTCTTCTCCTTCAGAGAGGGGACTGTATGAACAATACAACCTCCAAAGGAGACACTTTGATGAAGAAACAGTAGGAGGAACCTTGTTCTCCTTAGAGACTTTGTAGATCTTGTGCATAGCCTTGGGGCTAAGGGATCTAGAGAGGAGGAACTCTTCATATTTGGCTTGATCGAACTCTACAACAAGAGTTTCAACCATAGTTCTAGCGAGATTGATGTCGGATTGCACCACCATATCTTTATCGGTGAAAAAGCTAGTCCCCAGTAGAGTTGCCATCTTTTATTTGGTGGGAAAAATTAAGAAGAAAATTAAGAATATGATTATGTATTAATCTCTCTAACTGGCTTAGACAAAGAATAAATAAAATTCTCTCACTACAATTTCTCACTAACTGAATTAGAAAAAGAAATTACAATATTCTCAATCGGTTTTCCAATTTATAAAAGAGAGAAGGGATCGATGAAGACCCTTCCTTTTATTTAATCTGGGTTCTTCTTAGTGTCGATGGGAGTTCAGATTCTTATATCCCGTTGATGATCTGAACACCTCACTTCGTGGAACGTTGTCTTTGCCTCTTGACTTGACGTCTTGGACGAACTTGCATGGTAAGTTTGAAACTCTTGACGAGTTGATAACTTTGTAAAAGAGTTAATCCAATCTAACCAAAATCTGTTCACAAGCCAAGGATGAGAGCTCCAAGAACAGCTCCGAACTCTCCAAGATCCGAATCTGCCAAAAGATCTCCACCTTGCCGCCAAAAAGAAGATGACGATCTCTAGATCTCCAAAAAAGCTCTAAGATCCAAAGATCCGTTCTAAGCCAAATTTTTAGCTTTTAATGGGGGTTTAAGGGGTGTAACCGCCCCCCTTAAATCTCTCCATAATAGGGTGTAAGTGCTCGCATTAAGTAGAAAGTGGTTTTGAAACCTTTCAGGTTCTATTTGAACGAGTCAAACACAAATTTCATGTTCAGGAACACAGATCTAACCTTTGCATTTTGAAGTTGAAACGCGGGTTTGACCCTTGCAATTTGGTCTTGACATACGGGGAGGACCTTTGCGTCTTGGTTTTGGAATACAGGGAGGACTCTGTGTCTTGGTCTTGGAATGCAAGGAGGACCTCTGCGTCTTGGTCTTAAAATGCAGGGAGGACCTCTACGTCTTAGTTTTAAAACACAGGTAGGACCTCTGCGTTTTGGTCTTAGAGCACGATGATGAGTTTTGCACCTTGCTTTGAAGATATTATTAACATGTAATCTCTTTTGTTAGAGTGTTACCAAGATTGTCGTCTTGTAATCTTCGTCTTAGCTCCTTGAGTTGTATAAGAGTCGTCATTTTGTAACTCTCGTCACTGAGAAACACAGGGGTTTTTGCCATCATGATGATCATGCTGTAGTAATATTTTGATAGCCTACAAACTCCGCCACTTCTTCTCCTTTGTGAGCGAGATGATTGACAATCTCCTTTACTAGGGATTTTCCTTCAACCATTTCAGGCGATCTCTCGATCGCCAAGTGGCGGTGATCAGAGATGAAGGATATCCAGACTTGGAAGATTCCATTGCTATGGATTTGGGTCATTTGGAGCACGAAAAGATAAAGGAATTTTGGGCTACAAGTGCTTCCTCATACGTGGTTGCTCAGATGGAGTCCTGACTACAGTTATAGTGTGATACTCGAGCATCCGCCGAACTTGAGATTCAAGCGCAATGGGGTCGCGTGCAACAAATGGAAATAATTTTTGCCAATAGACAAACAGTCCTTCGTGACCTACATTCATCTCTTGAGTCAAGTGATGCAGAAATAGCGCGGCTTGAACAAGAACTTAAGGCAACAAAGGATTCTCGGGTTATCTTGGAAATGAAGATGGTTTGCGTAGAGCGTGCCCGAGTTTAGGTGCTTGGAAAACTAGAGCTCTTGAAAGAGAAGCTAGCCAAGATGGAGGAGGAGACGGCAAAGACGTTGGTCGCTATTGAGGATTCCATGAGGGCTGATTTGAAGAACGAGCTCAAGCAGGCTTATGTAGAAGAACTCTTTAGATTAGAGCAACAAGTCTGTAGCCATAAGCTCCATGTAGATTGATAGTACTATCTCCTTTTGTATCTATTTTGATTTAACTTCATTAATAAAATAAAGTTTTCTTGTTTAGTGCACTTTCATTATTATGATTTTTCATTCTGTTTGGAATAAATAACCATGATGTTCTTAGGATTTTTGGTAAATCCTCAGCCATCAACGGATTTGATGTGCCTATACCGACTACCGTTTGAGTCTGGCTAGCATATGTATTATCTAAGTCCATTCCACATGTAACGTTGTGTTAAAAGAATAAACTCTCTTAGACTTGGTGCTATGGTATTGAATACATAGACTTCGTCGTTTTTGTAGGAAAGACCACCCGACAGTATGTGTTAGATGTAGACTGATGCGATATAATTATGTACTAAAATTACAAGTGCACAATTGATCAAGTTATAGTATAAAAAGTTATCGATCCCATGAGGAAGGTGATTTTAAGAGATTATTAGAATTGGTTCTTGTGTTGTGTGCATGACAAAATAGAATTAATGAATAAGTGTGAGAGTTATGATGAGTGAGAGTGATTGTTTTGAATATATGCAAGTAACAATAAATTGAATTTGAGCGAAGAGAAGTAAGAATCAAAGAATAGAATAAAAAGCAAGAAAGAGAAAAATCAAAAAAACAAAAGATGGAGGGTTCAATTAAAGATATGAGAAATCTAGAATTGAATCCACTAGCTAATCTCAATTATTAAATACAAACTATTCTCTTTTTGTTATATTTTAATTTAGATTTATTAAGTATAGACTATAAAACCATTTAAAGAAAGTATAACCTATCAAATTATTATCTAAGTCAAAATAAAAATCATGATAAGAATAACAAAAAGATAGTAATCCTAGAATTCATAAGTATAACCTATCAAACCATTTAAGATAAGCATAGATTATCAAATTCTTCTTCTATCAATTAGTTCTCTAGTTGATTATCCTAAACATGATCATTTTAAGTGTTAAAGAATAATTCATACAATATAAAGAAAATTAGACTAGTTTCATATAATTCTAAGATTACTACAAGAATTAATTTCACATCTTAAGAAATAAAAGCAAGAAGAAAAAGAACTATTTACAAAAAATAAAAAGAAAAAAAATCTAAACTATGAATTGAATGGAAGAAAATAAATCTACTCTACAAATTAAAGTGTAAGAAGAAATAAAAAGACAAGAAAATAAATCTATACTACAAGTATGAATGTAAATCTAACTAATAAGCAATAATAAAAAAATTACTAAAAATAAATAAAAGAGAAAAATAAAAGAAAAGCAAACCTTCAAATTGTTCTTCATCTCCATCTTCATCATCCAACAAAGAGAAGAAAAGAAAAATTTAAAGTGGAGAAATTTTCTTTTATTAATTGCAAAAATTACAAATTTGGAAGGTCTTCTCAATTAAGAGTAACCCCTGCTCTCCAAATGGAGTTATAAAATTTTTCACCCTCTAACCCCTCACTCTGTACCCCTATTTATAGTAAACATTGGTGAATGAGAACCATTGGATTGAAATCTTATCCAAAAACATCAATTTTCATCCTTAGATTCGTAACTGCCTGCCGGAGCTATCGATAAGGGTATCGATAAGCTTATCGATAAGGGCATCGATAAGTGCATCGATGCGCCCATTGATGTGCCCATCGATGTGAGCTGCTTCCCTTTTGCTGTTCGGGCTTCTCTTCTTCTCTTGGGCTTGGGCTTTTGGATAATTTGGCAATTCTTATTTTGGCTTTTGGGCTTGGGCTTTTCTTCATTAAATCAAGGGGCCCTTGTTGAGAGATGGGAGTTTGAGATTTATTCTTCATTAACCTGTATTTAAAGATAAAAAATAATTATTAATGGTATATTTATTCATATAAAATAGATAATGAGCGGATAAAATTGTAATAAAATATGATTATCAAATACCCCCACACCTAAACTTTTGCTAGTCCTCTAGCAAGGAAATAAAAAAAAATCCTAACTCATTTTTACAGGAATCACGGTTGTATTTAGCACATACAACAAGCTTTTAAACCCCTAGGTTACCCTAGTAGACAAGTTGTAGTCTTATGAGGGTTTGAAGTGAATATACCCACAAAATTCGGTCATCTTGCCAAGTTAAAGAAGTCAGTAAATTACTAAAATTACTTGATAAATTTAGACAATCTAATTAAAACTAATTACTACTTAAGAAAATGTTTTTATATATAACTCCAAAGTAAATCTCTTAGAAATTCTTTTTCATTATAGCAATACAAAACCAAGACAAATCTTAGAGATTTAATTTAAAAGTTTTGAAAAGAACATGCTAACTCTTTGTTTTAAATAACTTTCAAGTCTCTAGATCAAAAGTGTTTTTCAAGACCATATATACAAAATAACAATATATATAAAAAAAATGCTTAGTGTTGTGTGTATATATATATATGTGTGTGTGTGTGTGTGTGTGTGTGTGTTTCACTCTTTAATTCTTGGTGATTTTTTTCTACTTTAACGGGCTTTCTAAATGACCATTTAACGAGTTTTGGGCTAATGAATCCCAACCCAATTAGGCTTAGGTAGGGGTGCCAAATGGTTCAGATATATCCGAACCGATCCGTATCCGAACGGATGCGGATATGGTAAGCTAATTTTAAAACCGGGCGGATACTGTTTCGGATACGGATCTAGTTTAGGATTTTTTTTAGATACGGACTCGAATACGGATATAAGGGTTGCGGATACGGATATCCGCAATGTAATAATGATTCGGTTTATCGGGTCCTAAATTTATAATTACAAACCTGCTAACCCAAAACCAAAAGTAAAAAGTAAAAACTAAAAACCCTAGCCCTTCTACTATTCCCCTGCCTCCACTCTTCATCTCCATTCTCCAGTCCTCCCAACCGCCCCTCTCCTCTCCTCTCCTTAATTTCATCCTCCGCCCTCCAAACCGCCTGTGTCCACTCCTAACCCGGCGTCACATCCAGCTGCTTGCGCCCTCAGTTCGTGTTAGTACCTCCGCTTGTGTCAACTCCAAACCTGTCGCCGGGCAAGGGTGAGGATTGGACGGGCGAGGAGGAAGAGGGAGGATCCCGATGAGGATGAGGAAGGGGAGACGAAGGATGCGTGTAGGGCTGCTGGGGAGTTTGTACTTGATTGTAGCGAGATTGGGGATGATAGGCCGCTTTCGGGGTGCTCTTTTTCAAGGGATGGGTTGATGCTAGCTACATGGTAAGTTTTCATGGGTTTTTCTTTGTGGTTTTGCTATTATTAGTGCATTTAAGATTGGCTGTATCTACATATGATTATATAAAGATTGCAGTAAAAAAGAGTGACTTTGTTATGGTTGACACTAAGGTGTGGAAACTGCTCCTATGTTGGGAATGGTGATGTAATTCTAATCATGCTACACTGACTTCATCTTTCCACCCAACGGCTCTTCTTAAAGCTAAAATCTGATGTAACTTGCTTATCTAGATTATATGTCTAATAGATTTGTGCTCAATTTTAGTAATTCTAATTATATGTGAATAAAGGAGAAACCTACAACCACATACATTTACCTATTTTGTTGTAATTCTAGTTATATATGAATATCCGTTTATATCCGTGATCATATCCGATCCGATTCTCAAATATCCGATCCGTATCTGTTTCCGATAAGTGCAGATATGGTTAAGGTTTTTTCTTTCCGAGAATGATCTGTATCCGTATATAAAAAGCGGATATGGATACGGTAAGTGTCATATCCGAACCGTATCCGCTCCAATAACACCCCTAGGCTTAGGTCATTAAGTATAGAGATACTCCTTGGGCTTAATTACTCAATCAACTTAGGCTTTATAAGATAGAATCACCTTGAATTAAAGAGTTTATTTTATTTTATTTTATTTTATATTTTTTTGGTTCTCATTTTCCGCACTCTTCTTTTGTAAGGTTAGTTTTTTTAATATATATATGTGTGTAAGTATATATATAGTCTAAGAAAAATTGTGTAAATTAAGATAACCAAAAAAATATTTTCAACGCCAAGTTAAGCATGCAAAATTTTTAATTAAAAGTCTAAGTTAAGGTTTAAGTAAAGTATACTACTTTAAAAATTATTTCTTAAGAAATTTATTTAGAGTTATCATATAAGGTAAACTTGAGTATATAAAAAACTAGAGATTAGAAAATTTAAAATTGATCATATAAATCAATTATTACTTAACTCTATCAATTTAGCAAGTGATAATATTTTTATAATTTTTTAAAGAAAAAGGAAAAAAATGACAAAAATGCAACAAAAAAGGTAAAATAAAGGGAAAAAATAACTTATTCCCACCCCCACATCTAAATTTTGCATCATCCTCAAAGCAAACTATATGATGCACAAAGTAAAGCAGATAAAAATTAAAGACTTACATTTGTTCGGTCGACCAAGAACAATAATGATAAAGATCTGCAATTACTGTTAGTATGAGGATGAAGAAATCAAATAAGAAAAAATTATAATTATTCTTTTTATTAATATTAATATTAATATTATTATTATTATTATTTTTTACAAATAATGTGGTTCATGAAGAACCAACATCTCCTCCTCTCCGAATGTAAGAAATTCTAAAAATGGCTTTAGACGTTAACCATTTATTTTAAAAATGTTACCATTTTTAGGATTTTCTATCTCGACAGCCCCATGCGAGAAAACTTGTTTTACAATAAATAGACCATCTTGATCTTAATTTCCCAGGAAAAAGATGCAATTTTGAATTGTAGAGTAAAACTTTTTGTCCTAGAGAGAAATTTTTTCAAAAAATTGATTTGTCATGAAAAATTTTTGTTTTCTCTTTATAAAATTTTGAGTTTATATATGCATCATTTCAAATTTCTTCCAACTTATTTATTTGGAGCAATTTATTTTTACCTGCCGAGTCTGAGTCAAAATTCAACTGTTTGATAGCCCATATTTCTCGGTGTTCTAACTCCACTGGTAGATGACAAGCTTTTTCAAACACGAGTCTGTATGGTGACCTCCCCAAATTTACCTTGAATGTTGTCCGATATGCCCACAGAGCATCACACAATTTTACAAACCAATCTTTTTTGTTATGATTAACTGTTTTTTCTAAGATTTATTTGATCTGCCTATTTGTGACCTCTACTTGACCACTGGTTTGAGGGTGATAAGGAGTTGACAATTTGTGTGTGATTGAATATTTTCTCATCAAAGCTTCAAAAGAACGATTACAGAAGTGTGTACCATTGTCACTGATGATCGCTCGGGATACTCCAAACCGTGCAAAAATGTTCTCTTTCAAAAACTTGAGAACGGCCTAGTTATCATTAGTTTTGCAAGCTACCGCCTCAACCCATTTTGACATGTATTCGACAGCTACTAGAATGTAAACATTTCCAAAAGAATTTGGAAATTGACCCATGAAATCGATACCTGACAAATCAAAGAGTTTAATAGAGAAGATAGGTTGTAAGGGCATCATATTTCTTCTAGTGATTTTCCCTAAAAGCTGATAGCGGTTACAAGTTTTGAAAAACTCATATGCATCCTTGAAAAGAGTAGGCTAGTATAGTCCAGATTGGAGAATTTTTTAGCTGTTTTTGTTAGACACCAAAGTGGCCCCCACATGCTTGAGCATGACAAAAGGATAGAACACTCCTAGTTTTTTCAGTGGGAACACACCTTCTAAAAATTTGATCAGGATAGAATTTGAACAAATATGGATCATACCAGTAAAAGTATTTTACTTGGGAGAGAAAATGTGATCTATCCTGTTTAGACCAATGAGAAGGGATCTGTTTCATGACTATATAGTTCACGATGTCGGCAAACCATGGAACATATTAGATTTGTAAGAGTTGTTCATCTAGAAAATATTCGTTGATCGGGACGGTTGATGTTGGTGCATTCGGGAGTCGAGAGAGGTGATCTGCTACGAGGTTCTCTATTCCTCTTCTGTCAAGAATTTGAATGTCAAACTCTTGAAGTAGGAGAATCCATCTAATGAATCGTACTTTAGCATCCTTTTTGGCCAAAAGATACTTTAGTGCGGCATGATCTGTGAAAACTTTGGTTAAAGAACCGATGCGATAGGACCTGAATTTTTTTAAGGCAAAGACTACAGCTAAAAACTCTTTTTCTGTGATAGAGTAATTTTGCTGGGCATCATTCAGAGTCCTACTGGGGTAGTAGATCACATGCGGTTTTTCATCAAACTGTTGTCCTAAAACAGCACCAATCGCAGAAACACATCAGTTCGAAGGGTAAGGTCTAGTCTGGTGCATGAATGATAGGAGCTGTGGTCAACTCTTTTTTCAGAAATTCGAAAGCTTTGAGGCATTCAGGAGAGAAGACAAATGATGTATCCTTAGCTAAGAGATTGGTCAAGGGTCTAGCAATTTTGCTGAAATCCTTGATGAAACGTCGGTAAAAACCAGCATGACCAAGAAATGATCTGACATCTTTGACAGTTTTGAGAGGAGGAAGGTTAGAAATGAGATCTACCATAGCTTTGTCTACTTTGATTCCTCTATTGGAAACTACATGTCCTAAGACAATGCCCTGCTTGACCATGAAGTGACATTTCTTCCAATTGAGAGTAAGATTTTTTCCCTACACCATTCTAGGACCAGTTTAAGATGATGCAAACATTGGAAAAATGTGTCACCGAAAATGGAAAAGTCATCCATGAAAATTTCTAAAAATCTCTCTACCATATCAGAAAAAATATTGATCATGCAACGTTAGAAAGTGGCAGGTGCGTTACACAGCCCAAAAGGCATGCGCTGGTTTGCGAATGTTCTATACGGGCAAGTGAAGGTAGTTTCCTGCTGATCTTCTAGAGCGATAGAGATTTGATTGTAACCTGAATATCCATCAAGGAAATAATAGAACTCGTGTCCTGCTAAGAGCTCTAACATTTGGTCAATGAAAGAAAGAGAGAAGTGATCTTTCTGAGTGGCTAAGTTGAGTTTTCTGTAGTCCATGCAAACTAGCCATCCAGTTTGGATTTGAGTGGGAATCAGCTCATTAGCCTCATTTTGGATCACGATGATCCCAGATTTCTTTGGAACAACTTGGACTAGACTCACCCATGAACTATCAGAAATGGGATAAATGATCCAATGATCGAGACATTTCAGAATGTCTTTCCTAACAGCTTCTTTCATCACTGGGTTTAACCAACATTGAGGATCTCTAGTAGGTTTGGTATCATCTATCAAATAGATTCGTTATTGAATAATGGTTTGACTAATCCCTTTGATATCAGCCATGGTCCATCCAATGGCTTCCCTATTCTCTCTTAAAACGTCTAAGAAAGCTTCCTTTTGACTGTTAGTTAAGTCAGAAGAAATAATGACTGGTAAAGAGTCGTTCTCCCTAAGTAGGCATACTCTAGATTTTCAAGTAGAGGTTTGAGCTCTAACTTAGAGGGTTCCTCCACAGATGGGCGAAGCTGGATTCGTTGTTCTATCTCCAAAGGTTCTTGTTGCCAGCCAATAGTAAAGATATGATTGACTAGTGGATCTAACTCTAGTTCGTCATCAGAAGACTCCACAAACATTAAGTCCGATGCACTTGAATCTGACTCACACTCTCCATCTTGTTGCTCACTAGATATTCCCTGAATGAAATTCACTTCCACGGGTTGATCAGATGGATAACTAGGCTGCCTTCCTAGGTTAAAGATATTGACGTCAACAGTCATATTACCAAAAGATATTTCATCTGACCCGTCCTACAATTGATCAAAGCATTTGAAGTGGCTAAAAACGGTCTTCCTAGAATGACTGAGATTTGACTTTTGAGATTGGAAACGGGTTGTGTTTCCAAGATAATAAAATCAACAGGAAAAATGAACTCTCCAACCTTAATCAAAACATCCTCTACCTCTCCCTTGGGAATTTTCACAGATCTATCAGCTAATTATAGAGTGCATCTTATCGGTTTAAGTTCTCCGACTAAATAAGAAAGGAGGTTGACACTGGCTCCTAAGTCTAGAAGTGCCTTATTAATGTGAGTGTTACCTATGACGCATGGAATTGTGGGACAACCAGGGTCCTTATAATTTAACGGCATGGGTTTCAAAAATAATTCATTGAGGTTGGTAGCTAAGAAGACTTTCTTTAGGACATTGGTGGTTCTTTTCTTATTGTATAAGTCTTTCAAGAACTTTGCATAAGAGGGGATTTGTTTAATTGTGTCTAAAAGAGGGATATTGACCTTGACCTGTTTAAAAGTTTTTAGGATTTTCTCAACCTGCGGGGAGTTTTTCCTAGGTTTGAGTCTATCTAGAAAGGGGGCAATAGACCTATACCTATCTAGATCAGGCTCAATCTCATGTTCAGAGTTTTGGTCATCGGAAGGAATGTGTTGGATGGGAGAAGGGGTTTGATCCGGTGGCATTCTAACTTGGTTGTCTATCTATTTTTCTGATCTCAAAGTGTGAACTACATTCACTTAGGCTAATTGGGATGAACTGGATCCATTATCTTTAGGGTTTGCATCAGGTTAACTTGGGAATTTTCCTTTCTCTATCTCGCTCACGGCAGTGGCTAGTTGGCCAAGTTGGGTTTCTAATCGGGCTATGACTTGAATGTTCAAGTTGAGTACTTAGCCGATTGTTTGCATAAAGGATTTTAGAGTGGTGGATGACTGGGTCAACATATTGGTAGTTTTTGTAGAAGCTTTGATCATAGCTTCTAAACCCTTTTCTAATACACTCAAATGTTTGTCATGATCAGAATTTGAAGGATTTGTAGGCTGGTGAGGATAAGGATGTTGGGTTGGAAAAACTGGGTTACCTTGTTGGAAATTGTTTGGTACGTTGAATGGAAGTGTATTTCCCCTAGGGAATTGTGGGTTCGACGCGGGAATAATGTTTTGATTTCCGGGAGAATTTCCTTGATTCCATGCAAAGTTAGGATGATTTGTCCAACCTGGATTGTAGGTTGGAGAAAATGGATTATTTCTAGGATGCTGAAATACAGCGTTCATCTGTTCTAATGCATTGTTGTTTCCTAGGAGAGGGTATTCCTCTGAAACGTGGGTAGGAGACTGATAATTATGACATCCCGAGGCAGAAACATGATTGATTTGAGCTGGAGCTTGTTCCTTAATTTCTAAGGCTTCTAACCTCCGCAGAATCATCGCCATCTTCAGTTTAGAAGTAATGTTTGACTCCAGGGAAAGACCACTAGACTTAGATTAGGGAACTGATAAAACCCTGTCATCACAGTGTTCTCACTGTATTGCTTTCTCGGATAGACTCTCTAGGAATTCCCAAGCTTCATCGGCGTTTTTCCTCATAAAATCTCCCTGACACATCGATTCTAAAGATGTTTTTGAAGAATAGTCCAATCCTTCATATATGACTTGGCATAATCATCATTTCTCGAGACCATGATGAGGACATTGGATCAGAGAATCTTTAAATCGGTCAAAATATTTCCAAAATGGCTCCCCTGGGATAATTTTGATGTTTTGAATACTTTTCCTAAGCTTTATCATTTTGTGAATTGGAATTTTTTTTTAGAAAAACGGTGACAAATTTCTCCCAAGTTGAGATAGAATTTATCGGTAAGCTGTACAACCATTTTTTAACTTTATCCTTGAGGGCAAATAAAATAAATCTGAGCTTGATCGCATCTTCGGTTAATTCTCTTATTTTAATCATAATACACACTTTCTCAAATTTCGAGATAAAAATATATGTATCTTCTGTTTCATTTCTAAGGAATTTGGGAATCATGTTTATGTAATACGGTCTAATCTCGAAATTTGCTTCATTTGTTTCGGGGGGCCTTATGCAAGATGGAATTGCATATCTGGTAGGGTAACACATATCCTGGAGAACAGGTTGATTTGCCATTTCTTGGATTAGTTCAACACGGATTAAACGATGAGAATTATCCCTAACCCACGTTTGCATACACCAAAACAACTTCTTTTTATAATAAGTTTTTTAAAAGAAAAGAAAGAAAATTAGTTTTTTTTATGAGAAGAAAAGGATAAAGAAAAATCCTAACTAAAACAAATCAAAGCGATCACTTTTTAATCACTCTAATTCTAGGGTTTAGCCTAACTCAACTAGACTAGCTCCTAAATAAAAACTCCTAAAGTGAAAAGATTAAAGTTTTACCCAAGTAGTTAGCCAGGTAAGGATAGTACTAGAGGGTGATCAAAGATCAATTAAGTACCTCGTTCCTTACGGAGCACTTTACACAACTCCTAAACCTTACCTTAGGCATCAACTAATCCAAAAAAACTTGAACAGGTTCACTTAAGGATTTCTTGTTCCTTATTAAGCTCTAATCCTTAGGGGCCAACGTCTATTGAGTTTTAGAAGACTTGGGTTTGTGAAGTGTGGAATTAGTGATTTGTGGGCTAAGGAAAGGGTAATGAAATCCCTTACCTTATGTTGATTAGCGGGTTTTTGCCCTTAAGAATGTTTTAAGTATGTGCCAAATAAGTGCAACAATCACTTTGGTGAATTTCTACTAACTATATGAAATGCAACCCTAGAAATTAAAAGCGACTAAAAAGGATGGTAAAAAAAATCTTTTTTTAATTATGGTCAACAACAATCAAAAGTGAGAAGATAGCTCTTGTTTGAATTTATTATCTTGTTAGTTAATGTCCAAGTGAAAGTTAGATTTTATTATGGTCAACAAAAATAAAATCTTTTTTTTAAATCCTAATTGTCTCTAATTATGAGGCTAACTAAAAAGGGTGGAATTAAAAACACTAGAAAGAAGAGTTACCTAAAAGCAATTCTCCAAGTTCTTGATCTTTAATCTAATATTTTCAAGCTCCAAGCGGTTCCTTCACAAGAAAACACACAAGTTAAAGAACTAAAATAATAAAATCCTACTTAGCACCGTTTCCCGGCAACGGTGCTAAAAACTTGATGCGGCATAATTATGTACCAAAATTATAAGTGCACAATTGACCAAGTTATAATATAAAAAGTTATCGATCCCACGAGGAAAATGATTTTAAGAGATTATTAGAATTGGTTCTTATGTTGTATGTGTGACAAAATAGAATTAAAGAATAAGTGTGAGAGTTATGATGAGTGAGAGTGATTGTTTTGAATATATGCAAGTAACAATAAATTGAATTTGAGCGAAGAGAAATAAGAATCAAAGAATAGAATAAAAAGAAAGAAAGAGAAAAATCAAGAAGACAAAAAATGGAGGGTTCAATTAAATATATGAGAAATCTAGAATTGAATCCACTAGCTAATCTTAATTATTAAATATAAACTATTTTCTTTTTGTCATATTTCAATTTAGATTTATTAAGTATAGACTATCAAACTATTTAAGAAAAATATAACCTATCAAATTATCATCTAAGTCGAAATAAAAATCATGATAAGAACAACAACAAGATAGTAATCCTAGAATTCATAAGTATAACCTATCAAACCATTTAAGATAAGCATAATTATCAAATTCTTCTTCTATCAATTAGTTCTCTAGTTGATTATCCTAAACATGATCATTTTAAGTGTAAGAGAATAATTCATACAATATAAAGGAAATTAGACTAGTTTCATACAATTCTAAGATTACTACAAGAATTAATTTCACATCTTAAAAAATAAAAACAAGAAGAAAAAGAACTAATTACAAAAAATAAAAAGAGAAGAAACTTCTAAACTATGGACCAAGGAATAAATCTAACTACAAAGAATTAAAATCTAAACTACAAAATAAATTGTAAAAATTAAGTGCAATAAAATAAATCTACTCTACAAATTAAAGTATAAAAAGAAATAAAAAGACAAGAAAATAAATCTATACTATAAGTATGAATGCAAATCTAACCAATAAGCAATAATAAAGAAATTACTAAAAAGAAATAAAAGAGAGAAATAAAAAAAAGTAAACCTTCAAATTGCTCTTCATCTCCATCTTCATCATCTAACAAAGAGAAGAAAATAAAAATTTAAAGTGGAGAAAAATTATTTTATTAATTGCAACAAAAGTTACAAATTTGGAAGGTCTTCTCAATTAAGAGTAACCATCCTCTCTAAATAGAGTTACAAAATTTTTCACCCTCTAACCCCTCACTCTCTACCCCTATTTATAGTAAACATCAGTGAATGAGAGCCCTTGGATTGAAATCATATCCAAAAATATCAATTTTCAGCCTTAGATTCATAACTGTCTGCCGGAGCTATCGATAAGGGTATCGATAAGCTTATCGATAAGGGCATCGATAAGCGCATCGATACGCCCATCGATGTGCCCATCGATGTGCCTATCGATGTGAGCTGCTTCCCTTTTGTTTTCTGGGCTTCTCTTCTTCTCTTGGGCTTGGGATTTTGGATAATTTGGTAATTCTTCTTTTGGCTTTTGGGCTTGGGCTTTTCTTTATTAAATCAAAGGGATTTTGTTGAGAGATAGGAGTTTGAGTTTATTCTTCATTAACCTGTATTTAAAGATAAAAAGCAATTATTAGTAGTATATTTATTCATATAAAATAGATAATGAGGATATAAAATTGTAATAAAATATGATTATCACAGACTTATCTCTGATTAGGGATCAAGATGAAGTCCCCCATGCTTGTAAGGTATGGATTTTGGTATTGAAAAGTTGTGTCTTCTCTTGGGGCAAAGATGAACCTTGAGGTTTATCTTTTCTTAGGGCAAAGACGAACTCAGTGCTGGAGAGAAAGAAATTTATTTTCTATCTTCTACTTCAAAAAAAAACTCAAAGTGGGATTTCTACATCGAGAATCCGGAAAGGTGAAACTAAGAGTGGGATCTCCACTTCGAGAATCAAAAAGATTCAAATAACCCTAACTTTCGGAAGGTTTGATTACCCAATCTGGATGGAGACCTCTTGTTTATCGAGATGAAACTCTGGTTTTGATCCTAAATGTAGGAAGGTTTGACTAAGCAGGGGTTTGAGACGACTCTAACTGTTCAAAGATTTGATCGCTCGATTTGGGTGGAGACCTCTCGTTTATCGAAAGGAAATTATAGTTTTGGTCCTAACTGTAGGAAGGTTTGACCAAGTGAGAATTGAGACGACCCTAACTATTCAAATGTTTTATCGCTGAGGCCTCTCGTTTATTAAGATGAAACTCTGGGATTTTAGCCCTAATTATAGGAAGGTTTGACCAAGTGGGGTTTGAGACGTCCCTAACTGTAGGAAGGTTTCATCAAGCGGGGGTTTGAAACAGCACTAACTGTTCAAAGGTTTGATCGCTCGATTAGGGTGGAGATCTCTCGTTTATCGAGAGGAATCAAAAGGGAATTTTGGCTTTGGTCCTAACTGTCGGAAGGTTTGACCAAATGAGAGTGGGGAACGATCTCAACTATTCAAAGGTTTGATCGTCCGATTTGAAAGTGGACCTCTTTCTTGGAAGAAATCGAGAGGGAACTTTGTCCTTGGTCCTAACTATAGGAAGGTTTGATAAAATGAGAATTAGGAACAACCCTAACTATCCAAAGGTTTGATCATCCGATTTGAAAGTGAACCTCTCATTCATGAAAGGAATCAAGAGGGTATTTTGGTTTTTGTCCTAACTGTAGGAAGGTTTGACCAAATAAACAGTGGAAGTAGAGGTACAAATAATGGTAGGGGTAGTTGATTTGTATCAATCACTTTGCCCACAAGTGGGAGTTTCTGGTGTCAAGTTGCAATGACTTAGCATGAAGGGGGTTTGATAATCGCCATAGATCAGCAAGTTAAAATTTGAAGTACCATGTTAGGACTTCAATAGTGGGAGTGTTAAAGGCCTAGACATAGTGGGAGGTTGGATGGATTTAACCATAAAAGGAGGAAAGAATGCTGATTTCTTTGGAGGACCCACCTTTAATTGATTTGATCAATGAGGGATTTGTGGTGGAGGATCGTGAACCATCGAGAATTTTACAATTATACAATGGGAATTTTGTGAGGGAAGATTGACCAGATGAAGTCATTTAATCTCATCTCAATGAAGGGGTGCTCCAAGAGTCAAAGTGGGAGTTGATGAAGTTGATACTAGCAATTGAAACCAACCAAGGATTATGAATGAAGGAAAGAATGTATTTTATTATCTTTCACTTTGCAAGATAATCCTAGTTATCAGGGAGATGTCAATGATCGATAAGGGTTTGGCAACTTGTTCCTAGTGGGTTGAAGAAGGTGGGATGTGCTTCATCATTGAAAGAATTTAGAGTCACAGTGAGAGGGTTTTAATCATCTTGGTAAAGATTAAATCACAACAGTGGGGGATTCTTAATCATCTATTTTTTTTAATGATCAAGAGTGGATTATTCAGATGTTCGGCTTTCATCTAGAATAATCAGCTCATTTCAGGTTATCTTTAAGAGTACCATGCATAGTATTCTCTAGGAACTTCCCGTAAAATAGGTTATCCCGAATGTATTAGGGATAATACTTCTTCAGGAACTTCCTATTTATTGGCATCATAATTTTGTCACCATCTTAGGTGATCAGGTGATATGCATTGTTTAAGTAGGTTGTCTCTACTATAAACAATCCTTCCTATTTGGGTTGGAATTTGCCTTTCTTCTTAGAATTGAGTATCATTGGTCGCCGGACGGTGAGAACCGAACCAAGTCTCCTTCCTTAAAGCTCCATTGTCGGACTTTCTTGGGAAAGGCCCTGGAGATTTTGGCTTGGTAAAACTCAATTTATTGCTGAGATTATAGGCATTTCTCATCTAACATCTCGAGTTCTTCGAGACGTTTCTGATGTTGTTCTTCCATCATCATTCCCGTTGCGAGAGTAACGCGAAGGGATAGAATTTGGATTTCCTAGGGAAGGATAGCCTCGCATCCATATACTAAGGAATACGAAGTTGCTCTGGTAGGCGTGTGGATTGTGGTGTGATAGGCCTAAAGAGCTTCGCCAAGTTTATCATCCCAGTCTCATTTGTTAGTTCTAACCAGCTTCGACAAAATCTTGATGATTGTCTTGTTGAAGGCTTCAACCAATCAATTTATGGTGGGATTGTATGTCGTCGACAAGACATCTTGAATTTTAAAATTTCTACAAAATTTAATGAAGGCATTGCTGACAAACTGAGAGACGTTATTATGTACGATTCGTCTTGGAACATCATATTGGTAGATAATATTGTGTTTGATGAATCTGCCAATGTCGCTTGTCTTTACTTCCTTGAGTAGAATTTCTTTAGACTACTTAGAGAAGTAATCAGTAATTGCCAAGATAAAGCAATCGCCTTTGGCTAACGGTGGGAAAATAGAACCGACAACATCCATTCCCCATGTCTTGAATGGCTATGATGTGGCTGAATGGTGCAAGTGCTCCAAAGGTTGGTGCATGTAATTAGCATGTATTTGACATGCTTGGCACCATCTGTTAGACCCTAGAGGGGGGTGATTAGGGTCTTATGCTAATCTAATCCTAATTAGTTGCCAATTAAAAATTATGTTGATCAATATGTTCTTGCAAGAGATAGATATGAAAAATAAGAACAATAAGCACAAAAGAAATATACGCTAAGCAAACACAAACACAAGATATGTTTACGAGGTTCGGTCCCCACGACCTACGTCCCCGCTCCTCACCTCGAGGAGATATCCACTATCACAATCCGGTTTGGAAGCCGGAACTTCTACACACTCGGTTTACAAGATCACCGAAAACTCTCACACTACACAAACACTATGCAATCACACTTTACACACTAAGTGTAGGAACCTAGCCCGTGTCCTCCTCCTCAAGTGCTCGATTACAACCTCTCCCTGGGTTCGTCAATCGATGCCACTCCTATTGGATTTGACCCCGTCTCTCGCCTCATACTTTTCTCGATGTACAAGTGTATTACAAGTGATTCTCACAAATAAAAGTTGAATACAATGATTTGTTCTCAATTAACAAGTGAGAACACAATGAAGCTCACACTCACTAAATCACACTCCACAACCCACACTATATAGTATGAAAATATTAAGCTCAATATGTGTGTGATAATAGTGAATGAAGCTCAATAAATATAGCTAACTAAAATGAAAATGAATTAACAAGCTATATAAGAGTTTAGAAAACTTCTCAAACAAGAAGAATAGTAGAAGATGATTCCAATAGGATTTGAAGGCCACTTCTTGTTGAAGAAAAACTTCTCTTGAAAACAGATTGATGAAAGCAACTTTAAACAGCTCTAAAACACAATCAATATTTTGTTAAACACCAAACTTAGATTTCTTGGATCTATAGTGAAAGATCAGCAATAGGGTTTATATAGCACCCCAATACAACAGCAAAAACATGAGTAAAAGACCAAAAACCCATTTTGAACACAGCTGTAAAAACTAGCCGTTTTAAAGTTCTGACAGTTTGGCGGTCGACCGGTCCGGTCGACCGCGAAGCTCAAAACCACAAAAAAAAAAAAAAACAGAAATCAAAGCTGGCGATCGACCGACGGAAATTTCGGTCGACCGGGAAAGTCTCTGATGTTCTCTCGGTCGACTGGTGCGGTCGACCGCGAGCACAGAACAAGTGAGCTCAGGAAAATACAGCTGGCGGTCGACCGCACCGGTCGACCGAAATCTGACATATGGCATATGACAGGCTTTTAGAGCTATTTTTGAAAATTCATTAAAAATATAAAATCACATCCAAAAATAATGGAACTTTGGGGAAAGTTTCTAAATGATAAAATAAACATGTTTGAAAAGGAATTTTTGGAAAATCAATTTTCGTTTGTGAAAACTCCCTCTTTTTGAAAAGTGTTCAGAAAACCTGTTTTTCGTGAACACGAAAATTAACATAGAGCTTGTAAACATGTATATATATATTGTGCATGTATTGTATGTATATAATGAAGTATGAAAGAGCTGTAAACATGAGATAAAAGTTATTGTAACAACGTTTGATGAAAAATCAATTATATGATAGAAAACGTCAAAAATTGTGTTAAGTGTACATATATTGAGCTTAGATATAATCATACAATATATGTAAGTAAACTAAACATATACCTAGGTAAATCCACACATATGAACTTGAATCTTTAACGCTTGATTGACGTGTGTTGAAATACCTGAAAAGAGAAATATAAACACAAAAACTAGAGAGTATATTAGCGATAAATTGTTTGACAAATCATCATCAAAACTATAGGGTCAACAATCTCCCCCTTTTTGATGATGGCAAACAATTTATACATGAATAGGAATTATAAACTGATAACCCACATATAATAAATCATACATGAATGATCACATAAACCATATATAAAAAGAATTAAATTGTTAACCATATGTGGATTTTTCTCCCCCTTTGACAACATCAAAAAGGGAAAAAGAAATAGGAGCAACGCTCCCCCTGCATATAAGCACAGATAAAAAAATATACCAAAAGCTCCCCCTGTCAAGTTGAAAAAATGACATCTATTGAACATATATAGGAGCTAAACAACAATTATCCATCAAAAATAATCATAAACAGTATATATATCAAGGAACTCATCATTAGCAACTTATTTTCCACAAACAAAACATGAACATTGTTTCAACCATGCATTGATCACAGAAAAGATAAACTAACATAACAAATCACAAATCATCACTTAAGCATTTAGAAACAGCATAGTTTTGCATAAACATAGTTTGTTCCACAAGACATCAACCCATACATAAAAAGTCGCATAGATCCACACTAATATAGAGTTATTACACTCCGATAAAAAAAACTTAGATTAAGTTTTACAACTCAAAATGGAACATCACCAAAGACATAGAAATCAATTAAAAGAACTCCAATAAGCTGCAAGATCAATCATCACCAACAACATCGTCATCACCATCACCATCGCCATCACCATCAGAAGAGCCTGAGCCATCAACAGGGTTCTCCCCAGAATCAGACTCAGAACTAGAAGAGGGATTCGGAATCCCCAGAGACTGACGCTGATATGAAAGAATGGTCCTAACATCCCTTTGGATAGTTGAGACTTGCTTCTGAACGCTTGAGAACTGAGTCTCAAGACGATCCAGACGATCACAAATATCAGAAGCAGATGAGGAAGAAGCTCTAGACCGGGAACGAGAGGATGATGACGGAGTGTGATCAGAAAAGGAAATCTGCATTCTTGAAAGAGAAACCCTATCAAAGAAGTCCTTCTTGGATTCAATTTTGGGCTCATTGGTGAGATCAACACCGAAGTGTTTGTAGGCGTATAAAATTGCCTATAGGTCCCTTAGCACAGCTCGGCACGATAATTCGACAAATCAACGGACGTTCGAGTGACGAGGCGACGAGGCACGCAATCAACGGAATACGTTCGCATGTGGAACCAATCCAACGGTTCGGGAAGTCAACGAGTCGTCCAACCATAAAATGGATTCGAACTCAAACACCGAGGCGGATTTACTGCCAAATGAAGACCCGGACTATCAAATCAAAGTCCGGACAAATCAAACGAAGAACCGGAAGACGGAAAACGACGGAAAACACCCCAAGGGGGCTCGGCAAAACCCGAACCACCTCGGGGTGGCGCGGCCCAGAGCCGAGCCACCCTGAGGTGGCCGCCCAGATCTGTGCAAAACGCACAGATCTGGTTCCCTATAAATAGGGGGTGTGATTCAACATTTGAGGGGACTTTTGGAGAGCCGAAACTCTGTCGGATTGAGACCTCGTGTTGGAGTTTTTTGAAGGCTTGAAGACTTGGACGTTCGGATCTGGTTCTTGGCGAGCACCCGCACCACAAAAGGCAGGAGTTCGAAGGAATCGAGATCTCAGATCTACGTCGCTACACTCCGGATCAAAGCTTGGTCTTTGATCCCGAGATTCGAGCGGTTGTTTCCTTGGTGAAACAATCCCTCCGGCTATTATTTCCTTGGTGAAATAATACCCGTAATACTTCGTAGATCTGCTTGGATCCAGATCTCACGGTGGTCAACGGAACAACCATCGGCGCAGGCAAACAACCCACGCAAACGAGCGACCGAATAACAGGAGCTCGTGATTTGTTCGAGAAAAGAGAAAAGTTATAATTTTTCTTTATTTGTTTTGATTTTCATTGTAAACCGGATCTTATAAAAAGACCGGATCTTTTTGTAACGCAAAAAGTTGTTTACTGAGATAGCAATGGAATCGTCAATGAAGAAAGCCCTAATTTTTCCCGCGAACAATCTGGCGACCACAGTGGGAGCCACCGATCTCGCTGCCGAGATCGGAGCGTCGCAGCCGCGGATCTCGATCCCGGTCGTGGAGGAGGTCGAGTATGAGTTCGACCAGCAGAAGTACGAGGAGTACGTGTCCTCGTCCGGATCTACCTCCTCCCCTAAGTCCAAGAAATCCCAGAAGTTCTCCTCCAGGAGAAAGGTGCGTTGGTGCGAAGAAGTTGAAGCCACCAATGACGACCTCACCCCGATCGACGCCGAAGTTGCGTCGGGTGAAGTCCCACCGGCCTCTAAGCAGGTCAAATCCGCCATTGAAGGCGTGGTGACTCTCTCTAAGAGAGCTCGTCAGAGGTAGCGTCAACGCCTCGCGAAGCAATTCGCAAAGGCCATGGAGTCCGTTGACGTGGTCCGCTACAATGCGGATCTGAAGAGCAAACGAGGCAAACAGCCTCAGCAACAAATGAAGGGTGGTTCCTCCAAGCCATCAACTATGGAGTGGGTCCGTGTCAAACGGAACCGTTCGACGCTGGAGGAGCGTATCCGCAAACGCCGCGCGTTATCAGCGCAAGCACGGGCCAAAGCTGGAGAAGCCCGTCGAAAGCTGCAGAAGGAGGTGGTCAAGAAGCCGCCATCAACTCGCAGGATTTGGAGGCCGAAGTCTGAAGCGGCGGTTCAGACCAAGGAGCAACAACTGCAGCCTCCGAAAGTTCAAGCTCCGGCGAATCAACCCAAACAGCCGGTGATTTTCGCAACTGCTCCGGGAGATCCCACAGGACCATCCCAGAAGAGGAAGTCAGTTTTGGAGCGCCTCGGTCCACTTCCCAAAGAACGAGGCAAAGCTCCAGTCCAAGAACACTTGGGGCCAATGAAGAAGTCCCAAACAGTTCAGCATGCTGGGGGTTGCCGCAACCCTCAACATTTGGAGAAAATCGTAGCACCCAAGCGCACAACTTTGCGCAACGAAGTGCAAGAGCCCGCTGAAGGTTCACGCCTACAAAGGCGCGTTTTAAGGCGTGTGACTCTGGATGGTCCGAAGAAGACAATTCATCCTCAGAAGGAAACGTTGTCGTCTGATGACGATGACGTTATACCTGGGAGATCGTGCCAACACATGATAGGTTGCTCCGACCTTCAAACGGACGAGCTGTACTATCGTGCCGGGGGTACGAATAAATCCAGAAAGAGGAGCCCTCGAAGGCTCGAAGCGCAATGTCCTTGTTCAAAACTTATTCGGGCAGTACTGTCTGAATGCAACTGCATCAAGGCAGTCCCCGAGAGAGTTTCTGTGTTCGAAAGACTCAGCACTGGAACGCCAAAACCAAGGCATAGGCGTTTCCAACGAAGAAGAACAATGGTCGAAGACGGTGAACATTCAAGAGTCACCGCCAATATGACCAGCACAGGAATATCGGCTCAGGATAACCCCGAGGCGATTCCAGAAATACCCTGACGTGTAACTCGTCTCCAATCTGGGGCTATCATTCGCGCGACGTATGGTAGGGTTCGGACAAGAGTACCTTCGGGAGATGAAGAATCAGATGCTGGCTCAGCAGTTGCGTCTGATAACACAGTGTCTAGCGAAGGACAACCCCGCGAGTCGTTTATGATAAGCGCGGAGCAAGTGGCCAAGATGCTCGAAGATGCCATGGCCAAACAACAGGAAAGCTTTAGGTTCGAAATGCAAATGGCTATGTAGAACATGAGAGAGATACATGACCAACAGATTCAAGCATTGAGGAACCAACAAGGCGAACCAAGTCGTCATAACCAGAACAACCTGGAAGATGAGGACACAAATGAAGCTCGTAATACCAATAACCCTCCCATCAATCCAGGGGGTGGTAACGAGAATACTAGTGAAGACACAGGTGAAAGCTTGAAAATTAAAAATCTCGAGAGCAAAATCAATACATTGATCTCTGCTCAAGAGACGAAAAAGACGGGCATTCCTTGTCCATACCCAAGAGAGTGGGAATCGATCCCATATCCGGCGAAGTTCAGTCTAATTAACTTCACGCCATTTAATGGGATGGGTTCACCCACTCAGCATTTGATTTACTTCAAATCGCACTTGGGAGTCATCTCTGGTAATGAGCCTCTGATGGTGCGGTCATTCGTTGGCACTCTTCGCGGAGCCGCCTGCAATTGGTATCGTCGCCTCAAGCCAGGAAGCATAAACAGCTGGGACGACATGGAAACTAAATTCCTCACAAACTTCTTCGACGACGACACCGAGATCTCCATCGGATCGTTGCTCGATGAAAAGCAGAAAGACGGGGAGTTAGTCGATACCTTCAAAAGGTTCCGGAACAAGGCGATGAATTGCAGGGACCCGATCACTGAGGAGTTCATCCTCCAGACCTGCCACAACAACCTTTCGTTGGATGTGTTGGAAGCAATGGGCACAGCACCATCCAAGACCTGGAAGGATTTGAAGGTCCGAGGAGAGCAAGCTGAGCGATTCCTCAGAAGAAAGAAGGCGGAGAGAGGCCAACCGGCAACAAATCCTCCGAAGCAGAACTTCAACCAAAAAGGGAAAGGTAAAGCTCATGCTAATGCCGTTGATGCTAACCAAACTTTTCAGTTACAACCTCAGCAACAGCAGCAGCAACGAGCGCCACAACAATCGCAGCCGCATTGGCAGCAACGGCCTCAGAAGCAAAAGTCTTCGGAGTCGAGGTTCCCCAAAGTCTACTCCTTCAAGGATGATGAAGTTCCCGGCATCTTCAAGTACTTGTTAGAGAACAACAAAATCCAGTTGCCGGCGATCGTAGATCATGAAGGGGCCACCAAGGTGACGGACCCGAAATACTGTGCGTACCACAGAGCGGTCCACCACCCAACGAAGTCTTGCTACCACCTCAAGGACAAGATCCAGGCATTAATCGACGTAGGGGTCATAACTCCGAAACCGGCCAAGAATGTGGGAGCAAACGCGGTGTCGATCAGTTTTGGATCAGTGCCTACAACATGGTTCGAGCCAAAATGTGTCATCAAAGTCGGGATGAAGACGGTGAATGATGACCCGTACGGACAACGCCAAAAAGGACTTGTGCCACACACAGCCCCAAATGGTGAAATTCTCTGGGTTCACCCTGACCTGATTGAAGATGAACAATGGACCGGATCGTCATCCAAGAAGAAGTCTAAAGGGAAAGGGAAATCTTGTTATGGAGTCTCTGCTATCCCAGGAGAAGACGACGAAAGAATCCCCGCTTTCCCGCTCTCCGACGAAGAGCAGGAAGTCTTTGCGACCCGGAGTGGAAATGAGTATCACTACAAATATCCATCTCCTGGTGATCAGTTAGCTGAGCAGGGGGTGACAAAACGGGGACCAACCAAGACTCTTACAGAGCTGGGGGTAATTACGGTTCCTAAACCGGTTGAGGAGACTCGACGACAGCCGGTTGATAAACAGAAAGAGAAGAAGCCCGAGGAGATTCAAAATCCGAAGCAATCTCGTTTCAATCGTCCGATTGGAAAAGATAAACCGAAGAGTTCGAAAACTCCGCGTGCCTTCGACATCATGGCTCAGCTAGCCAATATTCCAACGCGGATAACGCTGTATGAGCTGCTGCGGTTGTCCAAGGAAACTAGAGAAGCCTTGCAAGAGGCCTTGGCCGATTCAGAAGCGTTCTTCACTCGAATCAAGCCAGCGCCTGAGGAACTAGAACTGTTAGCCCAACAGTGCAACGTGGCAGCTAAGAACATTCCCTGCATCACCTTCACCAAAGAGGACATGCAGACGAAGAATTCAAACCACGATCGGCCCCTGTACTTCGTCGGGTACATTGGCTCCAGCGAAGTCAACCGAATCCAAGTGGATCCGGGTTCCGCTGTGAGTATTATGCCACTTCGCCTAATGCATACCCTTGGCATTCCAGTTAGCAAATTGGTGTCTATAGGCACGGTCATTTACGGATTCAACACCAGCGGGTCAAGGCTTTTGGGAAAAATCCGGATAAAGTGCCAAATAGGCGATTTGAAGACGAAGGTCACGTGCTACGTGATTGATGCTGAGACATCCTATAACTTACTATTGGGTCGGCCTTGGATCCATAGTAATGTTATAGTTCCCTCCACCTTACATCAGTGTTTGAAATATGTTGACACTGATGGAAGGGTCAGGACGGTGGTCGCGGATAAGCAACCATTCAAAGGGTATGAGAATTACTTTATAGATTCTCTCCTTTATGGTAACGAATCCGATACGGAACCATCGATCCAGGGCACGGACAGCGGAGAAGAAGCTGATTCCGAAGCCGGATTCGATTACAATGGTGGTTTTGTTTTAAATGACATTGTACCCTTTGTAATCAATCTTGACGATGAACAATCGTCAGATGGCGGTTGTAACTGGCAACTTGCCGATATTGAAATAAATCATGATTTAGAGTACTCCTTGTCTCTTGATGATGCGATAAAGGGATTATACGGTAATCCCGATTTATGCATGCCGCTCATGTAACGAAGAAACGTCTCCAGCATTCTTTCGGAACAACTCAGATTATTCCTGCCAAAATAGGGGGACAAAAAGAAGTGATCTACGGTAAAGGAGAAAATCTTCCATTGCCAGATCATTTCCTAAGAGAAGATGAAGATGATGACAAATCTGGTCTACACTTATCTAAGTATAGTCCGGAAGCGCGCACGCTCATGGAAAAACATGGATACGACTTCACACTCGGAGAAGGTTTATACTTCGATCGAGGTTCCCATGTCCCAGTCAAAGCGGCATATGTACCAAAAGGGAAACCGGATGACTATTATCGTCACAAGAGAGGTTTAGGCTATGTCTCATCAGATGACGAATGTGGTTGGCAAATTATCGATCAAATTGCTAACAAAACCAAGGATGGGTATTTGCCAGATTCTTCAGCTGAGGATTCCGACACAAGTTTGGGAGAAATGTTCAAGACATTAATGTTGAACATGACTACAGCTGATCCATCTACGTTGGAGGACGACGATCAAATGCCAACGTGGGAGGACCCATGGGTTCATCACCTAAACATGCAGTATGGTGATAGGTTCGAACAGAGAGAACCACCCACCGAAGACGAAGTAGTCCAAATTAATATGGGCGATGAGGCCAATCCAAAGCCCATATTCATCAGTGGTAGTCTTCCCCCAGATGAGAAGGAGGAATTAATTGCCCTGATCAGAGAATACATTGATGTCTTCGCCTGGAACTACGAAGACATGCCAGGCTCGACCCCAATGTGGCGATGCACCGCTTCTACATCAAGCCGGATGCCAAACCTGTCAAACAACAGCAAAGACGGTTTCGTCCGCAGATTATGGAAGCCATCGAGGCAGAGGTCAAGAAGTTGATCGACTCAGGATTTATCCGAGAGGAACAACATCCGGACTGGTTGGCCAACATCGTTCCCGTTATGAAAAAGAATGGCAAAATCAGGATTTGCATCGACTTCAGGAACTTGAATGAAACATGTCCAAAAGACGATTTTCCTCTCCCAATCACGGATGTCATTATTGACAATACATGCGGATTCGAGAGAATGTCCTTCATGGACGGCTTTTCGGGGTATAATCAAATCAAGATGCACCCGGATGACGAGAAACATACAGCATTCAGAACACCCCTCGGTGTCTTCTGCTACACAGTGATGCCTTTCGGTCTGAAGAATGCAGGTGCCACATACCAACGAGCGATGACTAAATTTTTCCAGAAGCACCTCAGGAAAACGGTTGAATGCTACGTTGATGATTTAGTGGTAAAAAGCCGCAACAAAGAAGATCACATCAAGGACTTGAGAACGATGTTTGATCTCATGCGGAGTCATCAACTGAAGATGAATCCCACAAAATCCTTCCTCGGAATGTCCAGCGGAAAATTCCTTGGATTCGTCGTCACCACTAAGGGTATACACATCGACCCAGACAAAGTGAAGGCAATACATGAATTGCAACCCCCGAAGAATCTAAGAGAGCTCAGAGGATTACAAGGGCGTTTAGCTTACATCCGGAGGTTCATCTCAAATCTTTCTGGGAAGTGCCAGCCATTCTCGAAGCTAAACAAGAAAGGCGTGTCATTTATTTGGGACGATGCTTGCCAAAAAGCGCTCGAAGATATCAAGACATATCTGATGAATCCCCCTGTTCTTGTTGCACCAAAATCAGGTAAACCGTTCTTGATTTACATCAAGGCGATGAACCATTCGATAAGTGCTTTATTAGCACAAGACGATGATAATGGTCACGAACAGGCAGTCTATTACCTAAGTCGGACCTTGATAGGCGCCGAATCTCGGTATCCGATGATCAAAAAAGAATGTCTTGCATTGGTATTCGCAGTACAGAAGATGCGACATTACTTGGTTGGCCAGACGATTTACGTCATTGCTAATGTTAATCCGGTACGGGTATTCATGACTCAACCAGGTTCGATGAATTGGCGGTTAGCAAAGTGGGCCCTTCTCTTGTCCCAGTACGATCTGCACTTCAAACAGCAGAAGTCGGTCAAAGGACAAGCGATTTGTGATCTTCTGGCGGCAAGCCCAACAACAGACACAGTTGAAGTATATGATGACTTGCCAGATGAAACCCATGAGGTCAATACCACATCACACCAATAAATATCACAATTATACTTTGATGGTGCTTCGAGAGCAGTCAATAAGGCAATAACCCCTGGATGTTCCAGAGTCTCCTCCGGAGTTGGTGTCGTCTTAGTTTCTCCAGGGAAGCACGTGATGCCTCGGGCGTATTCGCTAACTGGAACATGTTCCAATAACGTAGCTGAGTACAACGCGCTCCTCATTGGACTTAGTTTCGCCAAGGAGCTGGGGGTCGAATATCTTGAAGCTTTTGGGGATTCTCAATTGATAGTCAACCAAGTTCGGGGAGAGTATGAAGTCAGAAACCCAGATTGATTCCGTACCACCAGGAGGCCATCAGAATGGCAGATTCTTTTGAAGAATTTTATATCGAATACATCCCGCGTCTCCAGAACGCTTATGCAGATGCACTGGCAGCACTAGCAGTATCACTCGCGCAACCGCCCGAAACTGAACTGCTAGTCATAGTAAGGTCACACCAACTCTGTATACCCATGTACGATATGGATATCGAAGAGGAGGATGATAGAAATGTAAACGCCAAAGAGGTGAACTCAACCCTAATCGGGTCTGAGTCCCGAGATTGGCGCTTTCCCATCATTGATTATGTCCAATATGGCATTTTGCCGGAGGATGTAAAAGAAAGAGAATCTATTCGCCGAAGAGCACCACGGTTCTTTTACGATACCGAGACCCGTACGTTATATCGCCGGGGGTATGATGATTTGCTTCTCCGATGCCTTTCGAACGAAGAAGAAAAAGAAGTTCTCAAGGAAGCACACGAGGGAGAATGCGGTGCGCATTAGCCTGGTCCCAAGCTGTATGATCGAATCAGAAGAATGGGATATTTTTGGCCAACAATGGTTCGTGACGCGATCGAGTACGCCCGAGAATGTCACGCTTGTCAAGTGCATGCGAATTATATGCACCAACCACCAGAGCAGTTGCACACGTCAACCACGTCCTGGCCATTCGAGACGTGGGGTATGGATATTGTCGGTCCTATCTTTCCTCCTTCAGTCAAAGGTGATCAATTTATCCTCGCTATCACGGATTACTTTTCGAAGTGGGCTGAAGCCATTCCGCTTAAAGAAGTGAAGATGAACAACGTCATCAACTTCATCAAGCATCATGTCATATACCGACACAGCGTGCCGAGACAGATCATTCATGACAATAGGTCGCAATTCATAAGCAACGCTTTCATCCGGTTCTGTGACAAGTTCAAGATTCAAGATGTTTCGTCGATGGCTTATTATCCCGCTGCCAATGGATTAGCTGAGGCTTTCAATAAGACGATCATCAAAATCTTGTCAAAACTCGTGAAAACCAACAAACGAGACTGGGACGATAAACTCGGCGAAGCGCTCTGGGCTTATCGCACCACAATACGTACTCCTACGGGAGCCACTCCATATTCATTAGTGTACGGATGTGAAGCTGTGCTGCCATTAGAGATTCAAATCCCCTCCCTTCGGATCGCTCTCGCAACGGAGATGACGACTGAAGAGCAACATCAGAAACGTCTCGAAGAACTCGAGAGGCTGGATGAAAAGCGCTTGGAAGCTCAACAACACATTGAGTTCTATCAGGCAAGAATGTCAAAGGCTTTGTACAAAAGGGTCCGCCAAAGAAGCTTCAAGGAAGGAGATATGGTCCTCGCTGCTCGTCGACCAATAATCCTCACCTCCTAGAAGAAAGGTAAATTCGAACCCAAGTGGGAAGGACCGTTTGTAATAGACACAGTCTATTCAAACGACGCTTACCGCCTAATTTCTTTAGAGGGCGTCAGGCAATTAATGCCAATAAATGGGAAGTTTTTGAAAAAGTACTATCCCTAGTACACTCAGGACAACTCATTTATCGGGAAGTTCCTTAAGAATATTACACTTAATATTCTAGAGGATAACCCAAGATTATTATCACCATCAAAATCCCTCACTGATCAATCCCAATTGACAGTGAGTCCACCAAAAAGGTCCACTCTCAGTTCGGAGTCCCCTTTCGATAAACGAAAGAACTCCTTTCCTTTTCTCTTTGGTTAAACCTTCTCATGGTTATAACCGAAGTTGAAATTTCACTTCGATAAACGAAGAACTCTTCTTTCGATCAGATAACCAATCCTATAAAAGGAAAGTTTATCAGCATCTTCCAGATTCTCGGAGTGGAGATCCCACTTCTAGTTTCTTTCTTGCACTAGAAATAGAATATAAAATTCTTCCTTTCCAGAATCCGGGAAATAGAATATAAAATTCTTCCTTTCCCACACCAACTCCTTTTCCAAAATTTATCAATTTAGGATTCATCCTAGGAAGTTTATCCCGAATCCTAAGCAGGGATAAGCCTGCGCCTAACACGCGCTGCCGGTTTAGTCTTTCTCCGAAGAAAAAAGACACCAGAGTTCGATTCTGGGGTATTTTATCCTAAAACCTAAGTAAGGATAAGTCTGCGCCTAACACGCGCCGCTGGTTAGTTCTTAACCGTTGAAAAGAACACTCGTCCACATATTCAACATTGTGGAAGGTTGTTATTAATAACACCGAAATCCATGCCTCACACGCGTGGGGAATTTTATCCTGAATCCTACGAAAGGATATGTCGACGCCTAACACGCGTCGCCGGTTTGGTCTTTATCCGTAGAAAAAGATACCAGAGCCTGACTCTGGGGACCTTTATCCCGAAGCCTAAGTAGGGATAAGCTAACGTCAAATACACATTGCTGGGTAGCCTATTCCCATAATAATGGCAAAGTCTACATATTCAAAGTTGTAGCAAAAAGTCTAAGGGAGTTCATTCCTTTAGCACAACGTCACATGCGGAACGGATTAAAACAATCCGCATGTAAGCCCGACTCAAACGGTAGTCGGTAAGATCACATCAAATCCGCTAAAGGCTGAGGATTTGCCAAAAATCCTAAGTCAACGTCTCATACAGGTTGCTGTTTAGTCTTTTCACAGGAGAAAGACGAAGTCTACGTATTCAATATCGTAGCACTAAAAGAGTTAACTCTTTTAGCTTAACGTCACGTGCGGAACGGATCTAGACAATCCGCATGCTAGCCCGACTCAAACGGTAGTCGGTAAAGGCTAATCAAATCCGTTGAAGGCTGGGGGTTAGCCAAAAATCCTAAATTCAACACCTAACACGTGTCGCCGGGTAGCCTATTCTCGTAACAATGACGAAGTCTATGTATTCGACATCATAGCACAAAGTCTCAGAGAATTCAATCTCTGAGCGCAACGTTACATGCGAACGTATTTAAACAATCCGCATGCTAGCCCGACTCAAACGGTAGTCGGTAAAGGCTCATCAAACCCGTTGATGGCTGGGGATTTGCCAAAAATCCTATGAGTATTATGGTCAATCATTTCAAACGGAATGAGGAATCATAATAAAGATAAAGATGAAAACCAGTTTCACTAAGGGAATCAAAAGTCAAAAGTACACAGCAAATCAAATCATACATCAAGCCCATGACCAAAAATCTGCTGGCTAATCTTAGAAAGCTTCTCATCATAAGCTTGCCTAGGTTCAGCTCTAATGGACTCCTCGGTGGCGGTCGAAGTCTTCGCAGCAGTCTCCTCTGTCTCGACTAGCCTCTGCTTCAAGGACTTCAACTCATCAGACAAAGCCTTGCAGGTTTGCTGATCCTGTGCTTTTGTCATCTGAAGAATTCCCAAAGTCTCCTCTTCTTCACGGAGTTCTCTTCTGAGCCGGTCTATCTTGGTCTCACAAGAGGTAATGGAAAAGTCGAGCTCGGCAAGTGAAGATAATCTGGTAGCAAGGCCGGTCTCAACTCGATCCACTCGGTCTCGCTGCATCTGAATCTCAAGCTCAGCAAGAATCTGAGTCTCGCGCAGTGACTGTAAGCGTGTATCCAGCTCAGCAGCAATAAATGAGGAGGCGCCTGCATCTCGGAGCTCACGAAACATCTGAAGCTCACACTCTAAGCAATCGAGGTCATCAACTATAGCCTTTGCCAAATCTGGATATCCTGCCTCCCTTATCGAATTGATTTTGGGATCAAGGAAAGGCTTGAATTGGCGAAGGAAGAGTCCACCGTGGAAGAGCTTGCTAATCATAGCGTTCACGAAGGAGAAGAAGGAGCGAAGTTCTATGCAGAGAACGATCTTCTCAGGATTGTCGTCTGATAGCAACTCCTTCACAAGGACATGGAGCCGAGAAGAAGAACCTACACAGAGAAGGAGAAATCCGTCATAAAAAGAACTTGAGGAAGAAGAAATAACATTCTCAGTTGCTTAATTCATACCCTCTTGAGTCACTGGGGGTAGTGGAGATGTAACGGCTGCAGGTGCATCAACTGGTGTAGTCGGTCTCACAGCTGGCTCAACAGGAACATCCTCGACAAAAGCTCCTGTCAAATTCAAGACAGAATTCGCCAAGGTATTACATTATAGCTGCATTAGTCAAAATTGGCTAGTCCTATAATCAACTTAGAAAGAGGCCCATACCTTCAAAGGAACCGTCCTCAGGATTTCTAGCGAATGTGGACTCAGAAAACATATCCCCAGGTAGCTGGTCATCAATCTGAGGGGAGCTATACATAAAGTGCAGCATAGGGGTGTTCGCAAACAAGCCTTCCCCGGCAAAATCATCGAGCGAGAAGTCTGACACACGAGAATATAAGTACCAAAGAAGAATGAAGAGACTACAACCAATAGAAATGAGTTACCTTTCACGGGTACATCAGCCTCTTTATTTCCAAAATCCACGTTCTCCTCTTGCAAGTTGTCTGAAGGAGCAAGGAGTACAGAGATAATTAGAGGATGCACAAATTCCTTTGTGTGCCATCTAAAAGATACATTGTCAATGGTAGATGTACCTGGATTCGCGGAATCAGGTCCTACATTGATATCCTCCTCAATGTCAGCAACTCCTGCAGGTCTTTCTACCTGGGGCGGTGGGTCAGACTCACCAGAAGATACAGGAACGGGATCTGGACTCATCTCGCTCTCTCCACGCTCTCCTATATAGAGATGGAAAAGCATGAGTCAATGTTCTGAATAACCGAGAGAATGGTTTACAGAGTAGATGTTACCTCCGTTACTAGCAGGATCATCACCAGCCAAGTCCATATCAGAGGCTCGGGAAGCTGCACGCGGCTTGCGGGCTAATCTCTTCCGCCTAGCAGCAGGGACAATAATCGAAGGTCTCGCCTGGGGAGGAGGGCGGAACTCTTCTTCCTGGTCACCAATGGTCCCTGAAACATCAAACCATTGTCAGCTTTAATAATTCTGAAAAGCAGAAGAAAAAGATGAATGATTAACCTCGCTCGGGAAAGTCATCGTAATCTTCAGGATCTCCGCCTGAAGCCTCGTCTGCAGAATGGAATGTCCTCTGTCCCTTTTCATCAATCCGACGAGTCTTGCTCCGCGTCCTCTGTGACCGAGCGTTCTCCCAAATCCTACGAGAATCAACCTGAGAATCTTCCTCGGCCTCTAGCTCTGCAATCGGCTTCACAGGGATAGTCTTGTTGGCTGCTAGCAACCACTTGCAGCTCAAGAAAGTGAGGTTCAACTGCCGATCAGCACTCGGGAGACTGAACTTAGCACCAGTATAGCCAGTCACGGTCCACAACCAAGCACGGAGACCATCCACCAGACCGCCGTGGGCCCGAAGCTGTTGTCGAGGGTTCCCGACATAAAGCTGGTCATAGCCAAACTGGCGAGCGAATCGGCAGGGTAGATATGGCTCTATGAAGCACTGATCCCTCACCCGAAAAGTCAGATAACCCGGCCTAATGTTCACTAGCCAGTTGAAGCAGCCAATGTCTAAGTGAGTACGATACTCCCTTGGCCTCTCCTCATCTATCAAACAATCGCCGTATCTGTGGGAGAACTGCGGAAAGCAAGTGGAAAATGTCCAACACTTGTGGACCTGCAGCTGCTGTCTAATCTCAGAAAATCCGCGCCCTTCCCACTTACCATTCTCAAGCAACTGTAGTAGGGGAACGGAGTGGTCTGTGGCGCTCGGCACCGACATCATATCGGAACGGTGAAGGACGAACCAAGCCATCAAGTAAGTGTACGGGAGCTCCGTCTTAATGGTGGGAATCTGACCTGACAAATCACTCTTCTTCTGTGTAAAGGCACCAGAAAACTGTCGAAGTCCTCGATGAATGTCAGCTACCATTACCGGAAGAAGTGAAAGCTCTTTCTTATAGGCAAGCTGAACGGCTGGATAGAGCACTTCCAAGGGCAAGGCGTCGCCAGACTGATAGGGAACCACACACTTCTTTAGCCAAATAGCAAGATAACCGGCAAGAAGAGTCATCGGTCGAATCGGTGCGGTCGCATGCCATAAGAAAGATTTGAACTTGGTCCTTGCAGGAAAACCACCCTCATGACTGCTAGTGGTATAAGAATGAGCGTCAATCTTCTTCAATAGACTGTTTACCCCTGAGGGAGTCAGTGGGGCCAACTCACAAATAGCCTCGCCAGAATTGCTCTCCAGATTCTTGAACAAATAATTGGCAAACTGCTTCAGACTCACGGATGCCTTGGTCCTCTTTGCTAAAGGCTCAGACTGCGCTAAAGCAATGTGATAGTGACAAGTGAGGTCCCATAGAGTCTCATAGCGATCGGGCATACGATCCTTCAACTGGTCCAATTCATGATTAGAGGGAAAGTACTCCTGGTATAGCATCTGTCCCATGGGCAAGCCAGAAATCCTGTGCATCTCGTGAAGAGCCAAGCCTAACTCCCCTTGCCTGGTCAGAAAGGTGTTCGAATCTGGATTATAAAGCTCGAACAAAGCACAGAAATGCCTCGCGCTGACAGGCAAGCCATACATGGTGGCACGAACGGCTGCATATAACCCACAAGCGTGCAACTCCTCGCTCCATCGGCTCAGGACATACGTCGTCATGCGAGTCCACCAAAACTTGTCCAAAGAATGGACCCAACCATAAATCCTGTGACGCGTCGCAGGCATCTCCCGTCCTAGAGCAGGGAGGCGATTCCTCAAGGTAGAAGCGGTGGCAAGGAACTCGTTGCGTGGTGGTGCATCTAGCCCCAACACTCCGGGATGCAATACGGTGATATGACTCCTGCTCGAGCCAGGGAACGCCTGATGAGTGATGTAGCCGCAGTGGACGCTCTCATGCTCTTCCGTCAAGCGCCACGACATCTCCCGTGTCACAGCCTGATGCCTGAGCTCAGTCAACGAACGATGCCGAGGAATCTTAGGCAAATAGATGAAGCCACTGCCAGTTTTATGAAGCCACTGCTCGGCCTCAATAAACACGGCATCCGGGTCTTCGACGGAGTCGCCAAATAAGAAATCGATCTTCCGAAGAGGCTGAATAGAGTTGGCATCCTTCACGAAAGGTGCATCGGTGATCAACTATCTAAGAGTTCGATGCCCACCTTCCTTCAGCACTTTGGCAACCTCAGTCGACGTGCCTAAAGAGAACTGAGGAGTAACTGGAATGGGGGAAAGATCGTCGGAGGTCGAATAGTACTCGCCACGACGTCCATATACCACGTGAGATGAGAACGATCCAGAAGGATATCCCACTGAAAATAAACAGTTAAACATTTGTTAGTCTCAGCTATAAAAGGAAATTGAACTCATTTTACAAATAGGTAAAATAGAGTCATTGCCTTATAAAGGGTGAGACGATTTGGCTACATTGTGCAATCACAAGATAGGGTATATTAATAATATATCCCTGCCTTATAAAGCACAATGCAGCTTCAAATCGCCCCCTTTATTTTGAGATATGATTTTGACCAAGCAAAACCTATCTTTAAAGCGTCAATCCTCACCAAGGAGAATCAAGGCTCTTCCCGATTGCCTCACCAAGGAGAACAACGTGGGGTAAAAGGACCAATTTACAAATTTTCAAGAAAAAAGGGGCTAATTTGTAAAATTCCCAAATATGATAAAAATAGCTCACCAGCGTAAGAAGGAGGCGCGCCATCAGCCGACGTAGCAGGGGAACGACCTCTCGAGGCACGTGACATAATGAGCTGCAAAATAAATTGAGGGATCAGATCTAGAAAAAAGATCATTGTTTTATCAATTCTACCCCCTGAAAGAGAAGCTCGAGGCGTCAAATCACACCCTCGACCCTTACATACAATCCCACGACTCCATACATTAAATCAAACATGAAATAGACCAAGATCATGGAGGATTTACCTGAAGAAAAGCTCGAGATCCAATAAAGATGAGATCTTTAAGGAAACTTGAACCACGCGCTCGAGGGGTCTGAGAGAAATTTTTTATTTGGAGATTTTGGGAGATTTCTCAGTCTAAGATCCAAAGGAAGACTAGATCTAAGACAACTATGAGGGTTTGAAAGAGAACGGATGCTCGAGGGAAGGAAAATCAAGAGAAGAAAAAGGGGGGGGGGGGTCAGCCGGCCCTAGAAAGAAAAGAAAAGAAAGAAAAAAAAAGGGGCCCCTTTTATAAGGTGAACCAGTCTTGAACCAGACCGGACTAGGTTGAACCAGACCGGACCAGTCCAAATTAGTTCAAAAGGGGTTGAATCAAGCGTGGAAACGACTTCAAATCGACCGAGGGATTAATCCTTGGTTTATTCCTGTCTCTCCCACACATTCGGAAGGGTCGGACGATTCTTTTTTGAGCCAAATTATTGCTTTTTTGGCTCATTTTCAAGCCGGTTCAGCTCATTTTAGGCACAGAAATACTCCAATAAGGTATACGAGTATAAACTATTCCCCATTTTTGTTGAGAAGTTCCTGGAGAATATTTTTCTAAAAATATTCTTAAGGATAACTCAATAACACTACGCCGGACAACAGGTCGCAAATAAAGACTCAACGCCAACAACCGAGGGTCAGTTATATGTCGAACCAACAAGTATGAGCTAAAGATTGGAAAATCAGGAATCGACTTCAAGTTCAAATTCTGACAACGGTCAGACAATAAATGCAGCACCGGAATCCTTACAGCCATTCGACAAAGCACCGAATAGCCTGAAGGAGTGAAGGAATACAGAACGAAGGTCATTTCCAGGTCCCGTTACACCAACGGAGGGTAGGGGCAATCATATCCAAAGCATTCCAGACTCTTCTATAAAAGAATGAGGCTGAAACACTTTGGAGGGGGTATCTGTAGGCGTATAAAATTGCCTATAGGTCCCTTAGCACAGCTCGGCACGATAATTCGACAAATCAACGGACGTTCGAGTGACGAGGCGACGAGGCACGCAATCAACGGAATACGTTCGCATGTGGAACCAATCCAACGGTTCGGGAAGTCAACGAGTCGTCCAACCATAAAACGGATTCGAACTCAAACACCGAGGCGGATTTACTGCTAAATGAAGACCCGAACTATCAAATCAAAGTCCGGACAAATCAAACGAAGAACCGGAAGACGGAAAACGACGGAAAACACCCCAAGGGGGCTCGGCAAAACCCGAACCACCTCGGGGTGGCTCGGCCAAGGCCGAGCTACCCCGGGGTGGCTCGGCCCAGAGCCGAGCCACCCTGAGGTGGCCGCCCAGATCTGTGCAAAACGCACAGATCTGGTTCCCTATAAATAGGGGGTGTGATTCAACATTTGAGGGGACTTTTGGAGAGCCGAAACTCTGCCGGATTGAGACCTCGTGTTAGAGTTTTTTGAAGGCTTGAAGACTTGGACGTTCGGATCTGGTTCTTGGCGAGCACCCGCACCACAAAAGGCAGGAGTTTGAAGGAATCGAGATCTCAGATCTACGTCTCTACACTCCGGATCAAAGCTTGGTCTTTGATCCCGAGATTCGAGCGGTTGTTTCCTTGGTGAAACAATCCCTCCGGCTATTATTTTCTTGGTGAAATAATACCCGTAATACTTCGTAGATCTGCTTGGATCCAGATCTCGCGGTGGTCAACGGAACAACCATCGGCGCAGGCAAACAACCCACGCAAACGAGCGACCGAATAACAGGAGCTCGTGATTTGTTTGAGAAAAGAGAAAAGTTGTAATTTTTCTTTATTTGTTTTGATTTTCATTGTAAACCGGATCTTATAAAAAGACCGGATCTTTTTGTAACGCAAAAAGTTGTTTACTGAAATAGCAATGGAATCGTCAATGAAGAAAGCCCCAATTTTTTCCGCGAACAGTGTTGAAGGATAAGAGTGATGAAGGAGCCAAACGGAAGGAATTTGACATGCTTTGATGCCATGTTGTTGACAAATACGGTTGCCCAATCTACTTTGATTTTGGCAAAGATGGCAAAAACAACATTGATCTTGTCGGAAGCAAAGTGATCAAAACTACCGGTTTTAGGAATCAAATTTTGAGCAACGATTCTAGCAATGAGTTTGGCATTTGGATTGAGAGAATTGTTGTTCATAGGATAAGAACAACCGGGCTTAAACATGAGTTGGTTTACAGCTGGATCACCAAGTTCAACAGACATAAGGTCAACGTCACCTGTTGGGATTTCAAGAATCCCCGCAAGTTCGTTGGCAGAAAAGGATATTGCAACATTTTTAACAGATGAGATAATGGTCAGACAACCATCAGCAGAAGATGACGTAGATAGGTTGGCATAAAATAGAAAAACTAGAAAAGGATAATACGGAACTTTATACTGCTCATCTAACAATCTATCCAACCCAACATTACGAAGAATAGATTGAGTGTCATACAAGATCAACTGAATATATTTGATATATCTGGTTGGAAGGATTTTCAGTTTGCATAATTCTCTATATTTTTTAACAAGAGATTTAAATAACAGATAATCCTCATAATGAGAAGCTTTAGAGGAGGATGAACAAGACTCAGGTTTTGATCTCTTTTTAGGAGGCATGATAGATTAGGGTTTTGATCAGATATATAATATAAATTAGAAACCCCTGAAAACAACAAAAGGAAATTTAGAGCAAATTAAGAACTGCCCTAAAACAGAAACCCTAGATTAAGAAAAATAAACACTGGAGAAATGAAATCAGGAGATGAGAGCAGAAATTACTCACCAAAAACTGACAGAGATCGACGGAGAAGGAGAAGTAGAAGTCGGTCGATTGATGCAGGCGACCGAGAGGAGATCCGACAGATTTTGGAAAAGTTCGAAATGAGGGGAAAGTGAGGAGTCGGGCCATAGTTGAGATGAAGGAACGACTGGGATTGATTTAGGAATTAGATCAATGGTGGTTAAGAAGTCGGGTTAAAAAACAGTTATCACTTTAAAAACCGAAACCCGATAAGAATCAAAATCGATGCTGAAAACTCCCTATCGGTCGATCGACGCGGTCGACCGAAACAACTTACAGAGACTTCGTCGGTCGACCGGGTCGGTCGACCGTGAGAAATCAAAATGTACAGGTAATGTTAAAACTTGAATTTGAGAGATTTTCAATTTAAACCTTTAAGGAATTTGTTGTATAATATACAAAAAGTTTTTATAACATATATATAAATGTTTTTAGCTATGAGATCATACAAACAATTCTTTTTAGCAAAAAAAAAAATACAATTTGTCTTTACAAACACAAAAACAAATTATTCAAAATAAGAACAAAACAAAACATCAAAAACAAAAAGAAATAATGTAAAATTCATTTTGGTACCCAAATCAATTTGGTACCACTAGAACTTGGGACATGACCCCTATCTTTTAAATCCAAGGCCCTAGGGTTATGAACCCGTTTGGGCGTATTTTGTACACCGATACGATCAAAGCAAAAATTGTAAACATGACCCATACGATTGTAATTTATGCAATATAGAGGTTTGAATGATTTGCGTTGACCAAAATGGAATGCACGAGGTTTATTTACAAAAATAGATTTTTCTTTGTAATTATTTTGCAACCGAGAATTTCTTTTCAAATCGAAACAGAACATGGCCAAATGACCAAAACGACCACAATAATCACATTTGTACACATGAGCATGTTTATGATTTATACTATGTGTGTGTACATGCGTATGTGATGAAGAAGCTTGATGGGATGCACAATCATTAATAGGCTTGTCAATTTTTGGTGCATTATGAAAAAATTGAGCTAAATGGCCTTTAAGACCGCAAATAGAACATTTTTGAATTTTGTCATACATATGTGCATAGTGAATAGGTTTCTTAGAAGAATTAACATTGAACTTTGCACATAAGTCCATAAGCTTTTTATTATTAGCAATACAAGTGTTTAGTGTTGAATCTAAGGTAGATATACGTTTTCTCATTTGATTCAACTCATCATTGTGTATACAAGCATTGCTACTAGAAGTAGGATAAACAAGATTACTCATCATAGATTTCAACTTATCTACTTCTAACATAGCATCACGTTTTTCATGAAGCAAACTAGCATTTTCAATTTTCAAATTTTCATTGCATTCTTTAAGAATTATATTTTTATTTGCAATAAAATTAAACTTAGTAGGTAGAGTTTCATGAGAGGATTTCATATTATCATACTTACTCTTTATATCAATATAGCAATTGTGTAATTTTTCAAACTCAAGAGCAAGTTCATCAAAAGTAATAATATCATCGCATACCTCACTAGGGTTATCACCTAGTGGTATTGTACATGAAGATGAGGCTTCCTTAGAACTCAAAGCGGGATTTTCCAACGCTTGTTGAATAGCCTCCAATTTCCCTTCATGTGCTTCAATTAGTTTCCATAAAGCGTAAGCACTATCAAAATTAGCAAATTTGTTACAAAACGATGAGTGAAAAGCATTAATCAAATATTCTAATAAAAGCTTGTTCATATTAAACAATCTTTTATCATTCTCACTCCATTTGGATTTTTTCGAAATGGGAACAACATAGCCATCCTCAATAATTTCCCACAAATCAAATTGATTAGATTGAACGAAAAGTTTGAATCTAATACGCTATTAAGCATAGGGAAAAATATCCAAATGAGGAGCAATATTAATAGCATATCCTAAGCAAAATGAATCATTCATATCCATAACATTGAAATGCAAGAGGCACAATATAATTAAAATTAGATTTGCACAAATACAATAACTTGGATCTTTAACTCAAAGCGGTTAGTCCTTAAATCAAAGAGCACCAAGCTCTGATACCAATTATTAGACCCTAGAGGGGGGGTGATTAGGGTCTTATGCTAATCTAATCCCAATTAGTTGCTAATTAAAAATTATGTTGATCAATATGTCCTTGCAAGAGATAGATATGAACAATAAGAATAATAAGCACAAAAGAAATATACGCTAAGCAAACACAAATACAAGATATGTTTACGAGGTTCGGTCCCCACGACCTACGTCCCCGCTCCTCATCTCGAGGAGATATCCACTATCACAATCCGGTTTGGTAGCCGGAACTTCTACACACTCGGTTTACAAGATCACCGAAAACTCTCACACTACACAAACACTATGCAATCACACTTTACACACTAAGTGTAGGAACCTAGCCCGTGTCCTCCTCCTCAAGTGCTCGATTACAACCTCTCCCTGGGTTCGTCAATTGACGCCACTCCTATTGGATTTGACCCCGTCTCTCACCTCACACTTCTCTCGGTGTACAAGTGTATTACAAGTGATTCTCACAAATAAAAGTTAAATACAATGATTTGTTCTCAATTAACAAGTGAGAACACAATGAAGCTCACACTCACTAAATCACACCCCACAACCCACACTATATAGTATGAAAATATTAAGCTCAAATATGTGTGTGATAATAGTGAATGAAACTCAATAAATATAGCTAACTGAAATGAAAATGAATTAACAAGCTATATAAGAGTTTAGAAAACTTCTCAAACAAGAAGAACAGTAGAAGATGATTCCAATAGGATTTGAAGGCTACTTCTTGTTGAAGAAAAACTTCTCTTGAAAACAGATTGATGAAATCAACTTTAAACAGCTCTTAAACACAATCAATATTTTGTTAAACACCAAACTTAGATTTCTTGGATCTATAGTGAAAGATCAGCAATGGGGTTTATATGGCACCCCAATACAACAACAAAAACATGAGTAAAAGACCAAAAACCCATTTTGAACACAGCTGTAAAAACTAGCCGTTGTAAAGTTCTGACAGTTTGGCGATCGATCGGTCCGGTCGACCGCGAAGCTCAAAACCACAAAAAAAAAACAGAAATCAAAGCTGGCGGTCGACCGATGGAAATTTCGGTCGACCGGGAAAGTCTCAGATGTGCGGTCGACCGTGAGCACAGAACAAGTGAGCTCAGGAAAATACAACTGGCGGTCGACCGCACCGGTTGACCGAAATCTGACATATGGCATATGACAGGTTTTTAGAGCTGTTTTTGAAAATTCATTAAAAATATCAAATCACATCCAAAAATAATGAAACTTTGGGGAAAGTTTCTAAATGATAAAATAAACATGTTTGAAAAGGAATTTTTAGAAAATCAATTTTCGTTTGTGAAAACTCCCTGTTTTTGAAAAGTGTTCAGAAAACCTGTTTTTCGTGAACACGAAAATTGACATAGAGCTTGTAAACATGTATATATATATTGTGCATGTATTGTATGTATATAATGAAGTATGAAAGAGCTGTAAACATGAGATAAAAGTTATTGTAACAACGTTTGATGAAAAATCAATTATATGATAGAAAACGTCAAAAATCGTGTTAAATGTACATATATTGAGCTTAGATATAATCATACAATATATGTAAGTAAACTAAACATATACCTAGGTAAATCCACACATATGAACTTGAATCTTTAACGCTTGATTGACGTGTGTTGAAATACCTAAAAAGAGAAACATAAACACAAAAACTAGAGAGTATATTAGCGATAAATTGTTTGACAAATCATCATCAAAACTATAGGGTCAACACCATCGAGCATATGCGACTGCATCTTTAACCATGGTTGGTCAATAGTACCCCATTCTTCTGAGGTGATTACATAGTTTAGGACCGGGTTGGTGCACGCTACAAGTTCTGTCATGTGCTTCTTTGGGAGCCTCCTCTACTTTTTGGTCGAAAGACATCGAAGTAGCAAGTCATCATACGCATGACGATAATGTGTTTGAGTCGTTGTGTTGTAGTAGAATCTCGATGCTCTTCGTCGGATGGAGTCTCTTTCTTTTATGTCTTTCGATAATATACTATACAAGACATAGTCAATAATGGGAAATGCCAATCTCGAGGTTCGAGTTTGACTCTAGTCACGTGCACCTCTTTGGTGTCCAAGGCGCAGTCCGATATGAAAGTTGGTGAATTCTCAAAGTGATCAATTATTCTGTTTTCGTAGGCTGTGCAAGAGATACAACTAATGCCGCCAGTGCATCTTCGTAAGTGTTCTGGAGGCATGGGATATACTCGATAAAGAATTCTTAAAATAAGTTTGCTATCTCGATGGCTACCTTGTGGTACGGTACCAGATCTTGATTCCTAACTTCGTACTCTCCTCGAACTTGGTTGTCAGTTGAGAATCACCAAAAGCATCGAGATACTCGACCCCTAGCTCTTTAGTAAAACTGAGTCCAATGAGCAGTGCATTGTATTTGTCCATGTTGTTGGAGCATGGCTCAGTGAGTGAATAGGCTCAAGGCATCACATGTTTCTTTAGGGAAACTAAGACGGCCCTAACTCCTGAGGAGATTTTGGAACATCCGGGAGCGCTCACCACATTGGTTGCACGGGAAGCACTGTCGAAGTATAATTACCACACCTATTAATGAGAGGTAGTGTTGACTTTGTGGGGTTTATCCGGTAAATCTTTATATAATTCGATTGTATCCTTTGTAGGATTAACCGCTAAAAGATCACAAATTGCTTGTCCTTTGACTGATTTTTGTTATTTGAAGTGAAGGTCATATTGGGACAAAAGTAGAGCCCATCTTTCTAATCATCAATTCATGGAAGCTAGCTGTGTCATGAACACTCAGATTAGGTTGACGTTGTAAATGACATAGATCGTTTGTCCAACTAGGTAGTGTCGTATGTTTTGAATTGCAAACTTCAGGGTGAGGCACTCCTTCTCAATCATCGGATATCAATATTCAGCGCCCACTAAGGTCCGACTCAGGTAATATACCGCCTGCTCGTGACCGTTTTTATCGTCTTGTGCAAGCAGGGCACTCAACGAGTGATGCATCGCCTTGACATAAATCAGGAATAGTTTCCCCGACTTCAGTGTAACGAGAGTAGGAGGATTTGACAAATATGTCTTGATATCTTCAAACACTTTTTGGCAAGTGTCATCCCAGATAAATGATACACCCTTCTTTGTGAGCTTGAAGAATAATTGGCACTTCCCGAAGAGGTTCTAGATGAACCGACAATTGTAAGTAACCCGTCCTTATAATCCTCTAAGTTCTTTAAGATTTCTCGGGGGTTGCAATTCATGTATCGCCTTCACTTTATCAGGTTCAATGTGGATACCCTTTGTGGTGATGACAAATCCAAGGAACTTGCCACTAGACATTCCCAGAAAAGATTTGGTAGGGTTCATCTTTAATTGGTTACTCCGCATGAGATCGAACATTATCCTCAAGTCTTTAATGTGGTCGCCTTTGCTGCGACTTTTTATGACCAAGTCGTCAACGTAGCATTCAATAGTCTTCTGGGTGTGCTTTTGGAAATTATTTGACATGGCTCATTGGTATGTAGCACTAGTGTTCTTCAGGCTGAAAGGCATGACTGTGTAACAGAAGATACCAAGTGGCATTCTGAATGAGGTGTGCTTTTTGTCATCCGGGTACATCTTGATTTGATTGTAACCCAAGATCCATCCATGAAAGACATTCTCTCGAATCCACACGTGTTGTCAATGATGACGTCCATGATAGGAAGAGGGAAGTCGTCTTTTGGGCAGGCGTTGTTTGGATCTCTGAAGTCAATGCAAATTCTAATATTCTCATTCTTCTTAAGGATCAGGACGATATTTGCTACCCAATCGGGATGTTGTTCCTCTCTAATGAAGCTCGAGTTAATTAGATTTTTGACCTCATGTTCGATCGCCTCCATAATCTGTGGAAGAAATCGTCTTTGTTGTTGCTTGATAGGTTTGGTATCCGATTTGATGTTGAAGTGGTGCATCACCATATTTGGATCAAATCCCAGCATGTCTTCATAATTCCAGGCAAATACGTTGATATATTCCCTAATGAGGTAAATCAACTCCTCCTTCTCTTCGGGTGGAAGGCTGTCACTGATGAAGATGGGTTTCAGATTCGCTTCGTAACCCATGTTTACTTAGACTACTTTGTCCTCGGTAGGAGGTTCCCTTTGCTCGAATCTGTCACCATATCTGATGTTCAAGTGATGGATCCATGGATCTTTCCAAGTTGGTAATTGACCGTCTCCTTCTATCGTTGCAGGATCGGCCACGGTCATATTTGACATTAGGCCTTTGAACATTTCTCCAAGCTAACATCAAAGTCCTAATCCGATGAATCTGACGTATATCCATATCCGTTTAGGTTGGATGATTGGTCGTTGACTTGCCAGTAACATTCGTTATCAGATGAAGAGATATAGCCTAGACCCCTTCTACATCTATAATAATTATCGGGCTTTCTTATTGGAACATAGGTGGGCCGAGGCGGAACTTGAGGACCTCACCCAAAGTAAAGACTCTCTTTGAGTGTGAAGTTGTATCCCCATTTCTTCATGTAGTTGCGTGATTATGAACTGTACTTGAATAAATGGCGAGCAAGTCTTTCATCATCACTATCATTCTTCAAGAAAGGATTTGACGACGAGTTTGACCTACCTTTACTGAAGACTATCTCTCTTTCAGTTCCCTTGTTTGCATCAGAAATTAGTTTATTTGCATAATCCATTACAATGTTTATCATTTACACAGTTTCAAAGGAGTTATCCTTTTTATAAGATTTCTCTCTTATAAATAAAACAAACAAAAAATTTCCTACAAACACATGCGTAGAACGTTTATCAGTCACTACTTATGCGTGATCTTTGTCTATGTTGGGGACACGTTAGCCCATGGACGACCGAATCACAGATCCAAGTTGATCATGAAGAAGGCTCAGTGTTCTTTGTTTCAACGAGGAAACATAGAATAGAAGTAAACAACCTCAGCAATGTGAGATTACTACTCTTCTCAAGATCAAAACAAGTTTTGATCTCAAGGGAAGGGGTGAAAAGACTGTAGATCTCTCAAAATCCTCTCTTTATGTGCAAAAATTCACCAAGATCTCACATTTCTCTCTGAAATTCATTGCTCTCTGCTCAAAACGTCTCTAAAGTCCAGATCTTGTCAATAATCCTTTAGTACCCTACACAAATGCACGAAGGGGGGTATTTATAGGCCTCGAATGCCGTGTTTGTTGATAAAAATTCGTGATTCTAGTGTATCTTTAATTAATAATGACTTTTCTGTGTTTGAGGATGTTCCCAAAGTAGTTAGGGAGGTAGTGGATCGTACGAATCCTAAGAAACTTATCAAAAAATGCATCATGGGGATCTGACTGGGCGAGACACACTTTGTGTCTCGACTTGGATGTGAGACACATTGTGTGTCTCACCTTGGGTACAAGACACATTGTGTGTCTCACACCCAAGTGGAGAAACATTGTGTGTGTCGCAAGTTTGAGAAACTTGGGTTGTCACGTTTCGCCGTTTTATAGTCTCTCGTGTTCCTTTGCTTCCTTTTGGTATCAGATGATCTTCTTTGACATGGATATCGATGTTCCTCCACTTCTTTTCATCTCGAACTATGTGTAGGAACCTATAGGAAATTTTTGACACCTATAGATACCCCTCAGCCTCCTTAGCATTTATTAAGGATTCTAGAATACTTTGGATTAGATAGGCCCTGCCTTCAATTTCTTTAATATTTGTCGAGGACCTGTGAATGGCTTTAATTCTTGACTTTTTCATCTTTCATTCTACTCAGTAAATTGTCGAATAGTCTAAAATATTCTGGTATGCATTTATCATCTGTCCGTTGTCAAAATCTTGAACTGAAACTGGTGCGTTAATTTGAATTAGTTCATGCAGTCGAGTCGACGTTGAACTGATTACCTTCGTTAGGAGTTTATATCTGAATGGCGATTGAACTCTCCAGAATAATTCTTTGGCCTAAAAATTATCCTGAGCCTTATTTTGGCCAAAATTGTTGACACGTTGACCGGCGTTGACCTCTGTTGTAGCGTGAACACAGTTTATACTCATACGTTAACTAGAGTCTACACACTTTAAGTTCTTAAGGCCTTGGAGCATGAAGGATCAATTTATACTCATATACTCATTAAAGTTTTAGGAATCAGTTTAATCTTATATACCTATTGGAGGTTCAAGGAGATGTAGTTTATACTTATATACTCATCAGATTGTAAATACGTACCTTAAATACGTCAAAAACGAGCAAAAATCAACAGAAAAACACCCGCGAGACCTACCCTATGTGCGAGATAGTGTGTAGTGTCTTGCACACGTGCGAGACACTTACACATGTCTCGCGTGCGAGACAAAAAAATCTGTCTCGCACAGAGGCGGTCAGGAGGCGGTTGTGGGGGAGTTCTTAAGTCCACAAATCCCGATTTTTCTCCAACTCCCTCTCCTTCCTACGTTCCGATTTCTTCCCTAACCCCATATAAACTAGTTTCCTGACCTTTCCTTGCCTCCATCTCTCTGATTCTGGCCGAAGAAGGTAAGTTCTCACTTAGGGTTTTGATTTCTCTCGGGTTTCAAGTTTTGGTTCCATGTTCTTTATGTTTTAAACTCTATTTCCTTCTTGATCTTGGCAGGAACCAAGGATTTCTTTTAGTTGTCTTTTCGATTCCACCCTTCAATTCCTCTTTTAAGGTTCGTCTCTTACCCTCTCTTCTTGAACTTTGTTTTACCTTGATTTCAGATCAAGACTAGATCTCTAATTCTTGGTTTTAAGGGAGAATCAAAGCTTCCAATTCTTGGTTCGAAGCAAAAGAAAACCAAAGTCTGAGTCTTGATGATGATGATTTTGTTTTGTTTTGGGGATAGCCTAACTTTTAATCTTGACTTTGACTTGACTTTGGCCGAGATTTAAAATGAGAACTGAGACCACCTTAGTTTTATTTTGGGAACCCTTGGCTTGATATCGGTAGGAACTTGAACTTAGCTTGATTTTGGTTGATAACTGAGGCTCTTGATTTGTATTTGGTTGAGAACCAAGGACTTAGCTTCAGTTTTAGGGTGTGAATCGAACTTCTTTGGTTGGGTTTTGGATGATAATCGAACTCCGGGTGCTTGGTTGTATATACCCTGTAGGTTGAATTGTAATTTTAACCAGAAAATCCTAACTTTTTATAGGAATTTGGCTAAGAACTCACATTTTCCTCTTATTGAGCACTTATTTGTCTTAACCCCTGATAAGAACTAAATTTAGAGCACCTGGTTGTGATTTGTCGGGTTAGTTTATCCTCTTGATATTGAAATTTACCTGAACCAATATCTTTCATTGCATGTTTACGATGTCTCTGAAGAGGTCACATATTCCAAGAGGTCAATTAGCCTCTCAGCCAGCTGAGAGAGAGGCTGCTACAGGTTCATCTTTTGGGGGTAAGCATTTATCATTTTCATCAATTCAAAATCGATATTCTGAATATTGTACCCTCGTTAGCTCTCCTTAACAAGGCATTCGGAAAGAGCCGATATCCTCCTTTGCGGGGGTTAACACTTAAAAGATGTGTTTTGCTTGGTCAAAACATGTCTCAAGGCAAAAGGGGTGATTTCACATTGTATCGCACTCCGTAGGGTGGGGTATGTTGTCATGTTATTTACATGACAATGTACATTGCCCCGTACATACGAAATAGTTGAAATCGTCTCGCTAATTACAAAGCAGTGACTATTTGCATTGAAAATTAGTTTATTTGTTGAATCCACTACAACTCGTTTATCAATTACAACAGATACAAAAGAATGAGCCTTTTTATAAGACTTCTCTTCTACAAATAAAACAAACAGAAATCTTTTATAAATACACACATAAAACATTTATCGGTCGTTGCTTGCATGGGATCTTTTCCTATGCTAGGGACGCGTTAGCCCACGGACCACTGAATCATTGATCTGAGTTGATCATGAAGAAGGCTAAATGTTCCTATTTCATTAAAGAAATAAAAAAAGAAAATAACCTCAACCATGTGAGATTACCACTCTTCTCAAGATCAAATCGACGTTTGATCTCGAGGGAAAGGATGAAGAGGTGTAGATCTCTTGAAATCCTCTCTTTATGAGTAGGAATTTGCCAAGATATTGCCTTTCTCGATGTAAATCATGGATTTTCTCTGAAACTTGTGAATTCTCTCGCATGTACATTAGTAATTCCTCAGTACCCATCACAAATGCACGAAGGGGGTATTTATAGGCTTTGAACGCTGTGTTTGTGGATAAGATCTTATAATCTAATCATATCTTTAGTTAATAATGACTTTCTAGTGTTTAAGGATACTCCCAAGGCAGTTAGGGAGGCACTGGATTGCAAGAATCCTAAAAAACCTATCGAAAACATGTCGTGGGGATCTGATTGGGCGAGACATGCATTGTGTTTCGCACATCGATGTGAGACACATTGTGTGTCTCACACATTGTCTGAGACACATTGTGTGTCTCGCATGCGAGACACATTGTTTGCCTAGTTCTGACGTTTCGTCGATTTGTGCGTCGATTCGCGCATCCTATTACTTCTTTGTTCTATCGTTTCGGGCGTTCCTTTGCTTTCTTTTGGCATCAGATGATCTTTTCTGACTTGGTTATCAAAGTTCTTCGTCTTCTCTTTGTCTCAAACTACGTGCGAGAACCTATAGGTAATTTTTGATGCCTACAAATAACCCCTCCAAAGTTTTAACCTCCTTAGTATTTTTATCGAGGAGTCTAGAATACTTTGGATCAGATAGGCCCTGCCTTCAATTCTTTGACTTCTTCAGCTTTCATTCTATTCAGTATTTTGTGGAATAGTCTGAAATACTTTTGGCATTGCATTTATCATCTGACCGTTGTCGAAATCCTTAACTGAAACTGGTGTGTTGATACTTGAATTAGCTTGCATCATTGAATCGATGTTGAACTAATCATATTTGTCGGGAGTTTGTATCTAAATTGTGATTGAACTCCCGGGGGTAATTTTGACCTAAAAATTATTCTGAGCTTGATTTTGGAGAAATTGTTGACATGTTGACCTCCGTTGCGGCATGAACACAATTTATACTCATACATAGCTGGAGTCTACACAGTTTAAGCTCTTAAGGCGTTAGAGTGCGGAGAATCAGTTTATACTCGTACACTCATTGGAGTTTCAAGAATCAGTTAAACTTCGTATACCCATTGGAGGTTCAAGGAAATGCAGTTTATACTCATATACTCATTGGAGTGTGAATGCATACCTCGAATACGTCGAAAATAGGTGAAAACGGGCAAAATCAGCCAAATACGCATGCGAAAATGACCGTGGGACCCACCCTAGGCGCGAGACACTTTCTTGTGTCTCACACATGTGCAAGACACTTCTAGGTGTCTCGCGTACAAGACACAAGAACATGTCTCAAACGGAGGCGGTGTAGGAGGTCGGCTATTAGGAGTTTTTAAGTTTCAAAATCCTAATTTTTTTCAACTTTTTCTTCTTCTTCTTCAACTCAAACTCTTCAAGGATCTTTACAATAGGATTTCTCCCACTTCATCTACTTCAATCTTCATGAAAGCTGGCCGAGGCACACTAAGGTTTTGTCAAGGGTTCGTGTTTGATACTTCTTGCCCACGGGTTTACTTTGCCAAACTCGTGTTGTTCTGCCTAAGCTCGTGTTCTTCTTCCCTCTATCTTGATTTCCTGTTGGACTCCAGGTAAGAACTACACCTATATCTCCACTTTTTATTATGATTACCTCCTGCATTTTGTTTTTTTAACTTTGGGGATGCTTGAAACCCTAATTTAAGTTCATGGGTTTCGGTTTTGGATATTTTAGATGATTACTGAGGACATCATTTGATTTTGTATGAGAATAAAACCTCTTTGCTTGACTTTTTGTGTGAGAACCAATCTTGATTTCTACCTTTGAATGATATCCGAAGTTATTGTCTTGATATTCATGTGGTAACCGAGCTCAGGGGTTTTGGTTTTGATTCCGTAGGTTTAATTGAATTTTAACCAAAAAATCCTATTTTATTATAGAATTTTGGCAAAAACTCACAATTTCTCTTTCAATCATGGATTTATGCACCGTAATTCTTGATATAACTAAATCTGGGGTATTTTTCACGACCTTTTGAGTTAGTTCAATACATCGTATTTTGAAATTTTACCTAAACCGCTGACTTTCATTACAGATTAACGATGTCTCCGAAGAGGGTTTGTGTTCAGAGGGGTCGGTCAGCCTCTCATCCGGTTGAGAGATTAGCTCTTGTAGCTTCATCATTTAGGGGTAAGCCTTTACCGCTTTTGTAAATTCAAATTTGATATTCTGAAGTACCCTCGTTTGCTCTCTTCACGAGGCATTCGGAAAAAGCTAGTATCCTCCTTTGTAGGGGTTGACGCTTAAAAGATGTGTTTTGCTTGGTCAAAACACGTCTTAAGGCAAAAGGGGCGATTTCATGCTAAATCGCACTTTGTAGGGTGGGGTCTGTTGTCTTGTTATTTACACGACAATATATGTTGCCTCGTACGCGCGAAGTAGTTGAAATGGTGTCGCTAATTACAAGGCAGTGACTATTTGCATTAGAAATTAGTTTATTTGCTGAATAAAGTACAACTCATTTATCAATTACAACGGATACAAAAGAATGATCCTTTTTATAAGACTTCTCTTCTACAATTAAAATAAACAGAAATATTTTAGAAACACACACAGAAAATGTTTATCGGTAGTTGCTTGCGTGGGATCTTTTCCTATGCCGAGGATGTGTTAGCCCGTGGACCACTGAATCATAGATCTGAGTTGATCGTGAAGAAGGCTAAATGTTCTTGTTTTGTTAAAGAAAAAATAAAAAAGTAAATAACCTCAACAAGGTGAGATTACCACTCTTCTCAAGATCAAATCGACGTTTGATCTCGAGGGAAGGGATGAAGGGGTGTAGATCTCTCGAAATCCTCTCTTTATGAGCAAGAATTCACCAAGATATCACCTTTCTCTTTGTAAATCATGGCTCTGCTCTGAAGCCCGTGAATTCTCTCGCACGTACATCAGTAATTCCTCAGTACCATTCACAAATGCACAAAGGGGTTATTTATAGGCTTTGAACGCTGTGTTTGTGGATAAGATCTCATAATCTGATCATATCTTTAGTTAATAATGACTTTCTGGTGTTTAAGAATACTCCCAGGGTAGTTAGGAAGGCACTGGATCGCACCAATTCCAAAAAACTTATTGAAAACATGTCACGGGGATCTGACAAAGCGAGACACACTTTGTGTCTCAAACATGGGTGCGAGACACATTATGTGTCTTACACATTGTTCGAGACACATTGTGTGTCTCACATGCGAGACACATTGTTTGCCTTGTTCTGCCATTTCGTCTATTTGCACGTCGATACGCGCATCCCGTTACTTTTTTGTTCTACCATTTCGGGCGTTCCTTAGCTTTCTTTTGGCATCGGATGATATTTTCTGATTTGGATATCAAAGTTCTTCATCTTCTCTTTGTCTCAAGCTATGTGCGAGAACCTATAGGTAATTTTTGATGCCTACATATACCCCCTCCAAAGTTTTAGCCTCCTTAGTATTTTTATCGAGGAGTTTGGAATACTTTGGATCAGATAGGCCTTGCCTTCAATTCTTTGACTTCTTCAGCTTTCATTCTACTTAGTATTTTGTGGAATAGTCTGAAATACTTCCGACGCTGCATTTCTCGTCTGACCATTATTGAAATCCTTAACTGAAACTGATGTGTTAATGCTTGAATTAGCTCGCATCGTTGAATCGACGTTGAACTAATCATATTCATTGGGAGTTTGTATCTAAATTGTAATTGAAGTCCCGGGGGTAATTTTGACCTAAAAATTATTCTAAGCTTAATTTTGATGAAATTGTTGACATGTTGACCTCTGTTGTGTGAGTATTGGTTATAATCATACGTAGCTATAGTTTACACAGTTTAAGTTCTTAAGGCGTTAGAGTGCGGAGAATCAGTTTGTACTCGTATACTCATTGGAGTTTCAAGAATCAGTTTAACTTCGTATACCCATTGGAAGGAGATGCAGTTTATACTTGTATACTTATTGGAGTGTGAATGCGTACCTCGAATACGTCGAAAACGGGTGAAAACAGGCAAAAATGGCTGAATACGCATGCAAAAATGACCGTGGGACCCACCTTGGGTGCGAGACACTTTCTCGTGTCTTACATGTGTAAGAGACACTTCTAAGTGTCTTGCGTATGAGACACAAGAATGTGTCTTGCGCGGAGGTGGTGCATGAGGTCAGTTGTTGGGAGTTTTTAACTTTCAAATTCCTAATTTTTTTCAACTTTTCCTTCTTCTTCTTCTTCTTCAACTCAAACTCTTCAAGGCTCTTTATAATAGATTTTCTCTCACTTCTTCTTCAACTTCATAATAACTCGAGGAGGCACACTAAGGTTTTGACAAGGGTTCGGGTTTGATACTTCTTGCCCGCGGGTTTACTTTGCCAAACTCGTGTTCTTCTTCCCTCTAGCTTGATTTCCTATTGGATTCCAGGTAAGAATTACTCCCATATCTCCACTTTTTGTTGTGATTAGCTCCCGAATTTTGTTTTTTTTACTTTGGAGATTCTTGAAACCCTAGTTTAAGTTCATGGGTTTCAGTATGAGAATAAAACCTCTTTGCTTGACTTTCTGTGTGAGAACCAAACTTGATTTTTTCCTTTGAATGATATCTAAAGTTATTGTCTCGATATTATGTGGTAATTGAGCTCGAGGGTTTTGGTTTTTATATCCATAGGTTTAATTGAATTTTAACTAAAAAATCCTATTTTATTATAGGATTTCAGCTAAAACTCACAATTTTCCTTTTAATCTCGGATTTATACACCCTAATTCTTGATATAACTGAATCTGGGGTGTTTTTCACGAGTTTTTGAGTTGGTTCAATACATAGTATTTGAAATTTTACCTGAACCACTAAATTTCATGGCAGATTGACGATGTCTCCGAAGAGGGATCGTGTTCAGAGGGGTCACTCGGCCTCTCTTCGTATTGAGAGAGTAGCTCCTGTAGCTTCATCTTTCAGGGGTAAGCTTTTACTACTTTTGTAAATTCAAATTTGATATTCTGAAGTACCCTCGTTTTCTCTCCTTCACGAGGCATTCGGGAAGAGCTGATATCCTCCTTTGCGTGGGTCGACGCTTAAAAGATGTATTTTTCTTGGTCAAAACAGGTCTCAAGGCAAAAGGATCGATATAACAGTGTATCGCACTCCGTAGGGCAGGGTATATTGTTGTGTTATTTACATGACAATGTATGTTGCCTCGTACGTGCAAAATAGTTGAAATCGTCTCTCTAATTACAAGGCAGTGACTGTTTGCGTTGGAAATTAGTTTATTTGCTGAATCCAGTACAACTCGTTTATCAATTACAACAGATACAAGAGAATGAGCCTTTTTATAAGACTTCTCTTCTACAAATAAAACAAACAGAAATCTTTTAGAAACACACACAGAAAATGTTTATCGGTCGCTGCTTGCGTGGAATCTTTGCCTATACCGGGGACGCATTAGCCCGTGGACCATCAAATCACAGATCTGAGTTGATCGTGAAGAAGGGTAAATGTTCTTGTTTTCTTAAAGAAACAATAACAAAAGTAAATAATCTCAACCAAGTGAGATTAATATTCTTCTTAAGATCAAATCGACATTTAATGTCGAGGGAAGGGATGAAGGGGTGTAGATCTCTCGAAATCCTCTCTTAATGAGTAGGAATTCTCTCTGTAAATCAAGATTCTGCTTAAAACACATGAATTCTCTCGAACGTACATCAGTAATTCATCAGTACCCTTCACAAATGCACGAAGGGGGTATTCATAGGCTTTGAATGTTGTGTTTGTGGATAAGATCTCATAATCTAATCATAACTTCAGTTAATAATGACTTTTTAGTGTTTAAGGATACTCCCAGGGCAGTTAAGGAGGCACTGGATCACACGAATCCCGAAAAACTTATCGAAAATATGTCGTGAGGATCTGACAGGGCGAGACACACTTTGTGTCTCGCACATGGGTGCGAGACACACTTTGTGTCTGTGTGTCTCGTGTACGAGACACATTGTTTGTCTCGTTCTACAATTTCATCGATTTGTATGTCGATTCGCGCATCCCGTGAAATCTTCGTTCCATCATTTCGGGCGTTCCTTTGCTTTCTTTCGGCATCGGATGATCTTTTCTTATTTGGATATTAAAGTTCTTTGTCTTTTCTTTGTCTTGAGCTATGTGGGAGAACCAATAGGTAATTTTTGATGCCTACAGGTACCCCCTCCAAAGTTTCCACCTCCTTAGTATTTTTATCGAGTCTAGAATACTTTGGATCAGATAGGCCCTGCCTTCAATTCTTTGACTTTTTCAACTTTCATTCTACTCGGTATTTTGTAGAATAGTCTAAAGTACTTCTAATGCTGTGTTTTTCACCTGACCATTGTCAAAATCTTGAACTAAAACTAGGATGTTGATACCTGAATTAGCTCACGTTGTTGAATCGACGTTGAACTGATCGTATTCATCGGGAGTTTGTATCTAAATTGTGATTGTACTCCTGGAGGTAATTTTGACCTAAAAATTATCCTGAGCCTGATTTTAGTGAAACTATTGATGTGTTGACCACTGTTGTGGCGTAAACACAATTTACACTCATACGTAGTTGGAGTCTACACACTTTAAGCTCTTAAGGCGTTAGAGTGCGGAAAATCAGTTTATACTCGTATACTTATTGGAGTTTCGGGAATTAGTTTAACTTCGTATATCTATTAGAGGTTCAAGGAGATATAGTTTATACTCATATACTCATCAGAGTGTGAATGCGTACATTGAATACATCGAAAACGGGTGAAAACGGGAGAAAACGACCAAAAACGCATGCATAAATGACCATGGGAGCCACCCTAGGCACGAGACACTTTCTCGTGTCTCACACGTGTGTGAGACACTTCTAAGTTTCTCACATGTGAGACACAAGAACTTGTCTCACGTGCGAGACACAAGAACATGTCTTCTACGGAGGTGGTCCTGGAGGTCGGCTCTTGGGAGTTTTTAAGTTTCAAAATCCCAAAATTTTCAACTTTTTCTTCTTCTTCTTCAACACAAACTCTTCAAGGCTCTTTATAATAGGATTTCTTCCACTTCTTCTTCAATCTTCATGAAAACTTGCCGATGCACACTAAGGTTTTGATAAGGGTTCGGGTTTGATACTTCATGCCCGCGGGTTTACTTTGCCAAACTCATGTTCTTCTTCCCTCTAGCTTGATTCTTGTTAGATTCTAGGAAAGAACTACTACCATATCTCCACTTTTTGTTGTGATTAGCTCTTGAATTTTGATTTTTTAACTTTAGGGATGCTTGAAACCCTAATTTAAGTTCATGGGTTTCAGTTTTAGATATTTTAGATGATTATCAAGGACATCATTTGATTTTATATGAGAATAAATCCTCTTTGCTTGAGTTTCTGTGATACGTGTGTATCTTCTCTTCGGAACTTAGCGATCCTCATGGGAGCTTGCGGATAGATGATTCTCATGATAGCATGAGAATAGAGGTGTCAAATAGTATAAGGGAATGCAGGTTGGAGCGAGGAATAAGGCAGAGAATCGAAGATTCGAAGAATCCAGATTTCAGCCTATGAGTCGACTCATACATGTACATGAGTCGACTCATCAGGATGACTCGACTCATGGCTGTCATGAGTCGACTCACGAAACTCAGCCGTTTTGCTAAAAGTTTCTGCTCGGTCGACTCATCACCTTATGAGTTGACTCATCAGTCATGAGTCGACTCATATACAGTTTTGAGTCGACTCAAGAAATCAGGTCCTGTTAGCAAAAGTTTCTGACCAGTCTACTCATCAGTTATGAATCGACTCATATGAGGTCATGAGTCGACTAATAACTATTCATGAGTCGACTCATCGGAGTTTTCTAGATTTGTTAAGGACTTTGTTTACGTGTTTTCCTATTTGGGTTAGGCTTGGTTATTTGCCACTTTGCTACCCTCGTTTGTACACCTATCTAAGGGATTGTTTTAGGGTTTAAAACAATCAGAGAGAGTTGAATCAAGAGAGATTAACTTGTAATTGAGATTTGGAGAGCATGTTCTTCAAATTCTAGAGTGAGATTGTGAGAGGTTGTAAATTGCATAGTCATAATCTAGAGAAGGTATTTTCCTTCGCCAAAAACCTGAGTTGTTTTTGTGTTCTTATTATTTTTCTCCTCAACCCACCTTTGGTAATTTCGCGACCAAAGGTGCTCGCACGGCAACTCGTATCATTCTATGTGAGAACCAAACTTGATTTCTTTCTTTGAATGATATCCAAAGTTATTGACTCGATTCATATGGTAAGCGAGCTTGGGGGTTTTGGTTTTGATATCCATAGGTTATTGACTCGATATTCATATGTAGTTGGAGTCTACACAGTTTAAGCACTTAAGGCGTTGGAGTGCGTAGAATCAGTTTATACTTGTATACTCATCAGAGTTTTAGGAATCAGTTTGACTTTGTATACCTATTAGAGGTTCAAGGAGATACGGTTTATACTCGTATACTCATTGGAGTGTGAATGCATACCTCGAATACGTCAAAAACGGGTGAAAATGGTCGAATATGCACACAGAAATGACCATAGGACCCACCCTAGGCACAAGACAGTTTCTCGTATCTCACACATATGTGAGACACTTCTAAGTGTCTCACGTGCGAGACACAAGAACGTGTCTCATACGGAGGTGGTGCAGGAGGTCGGCTCTTAGGAGTTTTTATGTTTGAAAATCCCAAAATTTTCAACTTTTTCTTCTTCTTCTTCAACTCAAACTCTTCAAGGCTCTTTACAATAGGATTTCTCCCACTTCTTCTTCTTCAATCTTCATGAAAACTCGTCGAGGCACACTAAGGTTTTGACAAGGGTTCGGGTTTGATACTTCTTGCCCGCGGGTTTACTTTGCCAAACTCGTGTTCTTCTTCCCTCTAGCTTGATTCCTGTTGGATTCCAGGTAAGAACTACTCCCATATCTCCACTTTTTGTTGTGATTAGCTCATGAATTTTGATTTTTTAAGTTTGGGGATGCTTGAAACCCTAATTTAAGTTCATGGATTTTAGTTTTGGATATTTTAGATGATTACCGAGGACATCATTTGATTTTGTATGAGAATAAATCCTCTTTGCTTGACTTTCTGTGTGAGAACCAAACTTGATTTCTACCTTTGAATGATATTTGAAGTTATTGACTCGATATTCATGTGGTAACCGAGCTCGAGGGTTTTTTGTTTTGATATCCAAATTTGATATTCTGAAGTACCCTCATTTTCTCTCCATCACGAGGCATTCGGGAATAGCTGGTATCCTCCTTTGTGGGGGTCAACGCTTAAAAGATGTGTTTTACTTGGTAAAGACATCTCAAGGCAAAAGGGATGATTTCATACTGTATCTCACTCTGTAGGGTGGGGTATATTGTCGTGTTATTTACATGACAGTGTATGTTGCCTCGTACGTGCGAAATAGTTAAAATCATCTTGCTAATTACAAGGTAGTGACTGTTTGCGTTAGAAATTAGTTTATTTACTAAATCCAGTACAACTAGTTTATTGATTACAATGGATACAAAAGAATGAGCCTTTTTATAAGACTTCTCTTCAACAAATAAAACAAACAGAAATCTTTTAGAAGCACTCACAGAAAACGTTTACCGGTCGCTGCTTGCATGGGATCTTTGCTTGTGCTGGGACTCGTTAGCCTATAGACCATCAAATCACAGATCTGAGTTGATCGTGAAGAAGACTAATTGTTCTTATTTCATCAAAGAAACAATGACAAAAGTAAATAACCTCAACCAGGTGAGGTTACCCCTCGTCTCAAGATCAAATCGACGTTTGATCTCGAGGGAAGGGATGAAGGGGTGTAGATCTCTCGAAATGCTCTCTTTATAAGCAAGAATTCATCAAGGTCTCACCTTTCTCTCTGTAAATCATGGCTCTACTCTGAAACTTGTGAATTCTCTTGCATGTGCGTTAGTAATTCCTTAGTACCCTTCACAAATGCACGAAGGGGGTATTTATAAGCTTCGAACGCCGTGTTTGTGAATAAGCTCTTGTAATCTGATCATATATTCAGTTAATAATGACTTTTTAGTGTTTAAGGAGGCTCCCTGGGTAGTTAGGGATGCACTGGATTGCACGAATCCTGAAAAACCTATCGAAAACGTGTTGCGGATGTTAGACCCTAGAGGGGGGTGATTAGGGTCTTATGCTAATCTAATCCGATTAAAATGCCAATTAAAATTACTTAACAAATATATTCTTGCAAGATAGATATATGAGAGATATAAGCAAGAATAAGCAATATAAACATCATCTATATATCCTAACAAAGAGATATAGGCAATGTGATATATGCAAGGATATGTAAACAACACAAGGGTAAATAATCTAAATAGCATAGTAGATGAAATGAATGAGCAATGTACAATTGGCGATATAAGATAAATGCAAAAACAAACACGCCAAAGACAAACTCAAACAAGCAATATGATTACAGAGTTCGGACCTTCCGTTCTACGTCTCCGCTCCCCACTCCCGGGGAGAAATCCACTATCAACCGGGTTTTCTACGTTCACTCGAACAACGTTTACACCTCACACTCGGTTTTCCAGCTAACCGAAAACTTTACAATCAACACACTATTGTAATCCCACTCTACACCCACTAAGTGTTGGACCTAGCCGTGTCTCCCTCAAGTGCTCGGGTACAACCTTTCCTTAGGCACGTCAACCGACGCCACTCCTCTTGGGACGATCCCCGACTCTCACCACACACTCCTCACTCGGTGTACAAGTGTATTACAAAGTGAATCTCACAATAAGCACAATATAACAAATAATTGTTCTCAACTATGGATGAGAACACAATGAAAGCACAACTCAAAGTTACAATCTCTCACCACCCAACTATACTATGTATGTAAATACTAAAAGCTCAATGTGGGTGTGTGTAACAATGAGTAAAATAAAATCAAATCTAAACTCAATATAAAACTAGCTTTAATAGAATTGATAATTAACAAATAATTATAAGTAAAGGCTAGAGTTGAGTTTAGGAAAACTTCTCTAGATCAAGATGGAGAGATGGAGATTTGAGGCCCAAACAATAAGATAATCTCCTCCACTTGTGAAAGCTAAAACTGCTTTAAACCAAACCCTTAAACAAACTTAAACAAGCTTAAACTCTTTTAAAAACCCTTGTTTAAAACTTCTTGGCTTCACTTGAAAACTGAGATCAAAGAGAGTATTTATATCCTCCACAACCTCAGCTAAAAATCCCAAGTCAAAAGACAAAAACAACCCCAGCAAATAGCTCAGAGAAATAACCGTTGGAAGCCAACGGTAATATAGGCGGTCGACCGAAAATTTTATCGGTCGACCGACGGAGAGCAAAAACCCGAAGAAACAATCTGGACCATCGTCGGTCGACGGGGCGGGCCGCCGATGGAGCTTTCGGTCGACTGGACCGGTCGACCGACAGACTCTCTGTCAGCCAGTGATGAAAGATCAAATGATCGGTCGACCGGTGCGGTCGACCGAAAACGGATATGACAGGAAATCTGATTTGCTGATTTTAAAATGCTGTTTAAAAATATCAAATAAATTTCAAAAAATGTAAAACTTTGGGGAATAATTGTAGACAAAAAATGTAAAACTTTGGGGAATAATTGTAGATAATAAACATGCTACAGCGACTGGTTATCAGAAAGGACCTCCCAAATGAAAAATATCATCATTTTACAAAATAGTCCAAAACATGAAAATGTGAGATACTTGAATTTTGATGTTTTGACATAAACCAACTTTTGAAACTTTGTAAAATGTTTTTATAGACTTAGTAAGACATGTATAAACTGATATTGAAGTTTATAAACTAATAAGACAATATTTTCACAAAATTGCATATTCTATGCAATGTTTTCAAAAACACAAACGAAAATATGAAATATGTGATTTCATATGAAAACTCAAGAACACATGTATGTATAGAAAACAAAACTTGTGTATATATATAACTATATATATATATATACGAAGAAACCAATAAAATGTGTGTGTATATTATATTGAGCTTAGAGTATCTAACACACATAATATACAATCTAAAACTACATTACCCAAGCAATCTTGATCTTCATTGTAGCTCAACTTGGTACACGTGCGGATGAAGCTTGAACTTGATCTTTAACTTGAATTGCAAGGCTTCAACCCGACATTCCGCCAACCTCCATTTGATGTGATCGTGTAGGCTCAATCCATCCAACCTCCAACTACGTTGTTTGTCTATAACAAATAAGAAAATACAAATACTAGACAAACAACATTAGTGGTAAATTATTTGTTAAACATCATCAAAACAAGAAGGCCAACAGCGGGGATTTGACCAGGCGGGACACACTTTGTGTCTCGCACATGGCTGCGAGATACATTTTGTGTTTCACATATTGTCCGAGACACATTGTGTTTCTCACATGCGAGACACATTGTTTGTCTCATTCTGCCATTTTATCGACTTGCGCGTCGATTCGCGCATGCCGTTACTTCTTTGTTCTATCGTTTCGTGCGTTCCTTTGCCTTCTTTTGGCATCAGATGATCTTTCCTAACTTGGATATCAAAGTTCTTCATCTTCTCTTCGTCTCGAGTTGCGTACGAGAACTTATAGGTAATTTTTGATGCCTACAGATACCCCCTCCAAAGTTTTAGCCTCATTAGTATTTTTATCGAGGAGTCTAGAATACTTTGGATCAGATAGGCCCTGCATTTAATTCTTTGACTTCTTCAGATTTCATTCTACTCAGTATTTTGTGGAATAGTCTAAAATACTTCCAGTGCTACATTTATCGTCTGACCATTGTAGAAATCTTGAATTAAAACTGGTGTGTTGATACCTGAATTAGCCCGTGTCATTAAATCGATGTTGAACTGATCGTATTCGTCAGGAGTTTGTATCTAAATTGTGATTAAACTCCCGAGGGGTAATTTTTACTTGAAAATTATTGTGAGCCTAATTTTGGTGAAACTGTTGACATGTTGACCTCTATTGCGGCGTGAACACAGTTTATACTCATACGTAGCTGGAGTCTATACAGTTTAAGCTCTTAAGGCGTCGTAGTATGGAGAATCAGTTTATTCTGGTATACTCATCGGAGTTTTGGGAATTAGTTTAACTTTGTATACCTGTTGGAGGTTCAAGGAGATGTAATTTATACTCGTATACTCATCGAAGTGTGAATGCGCACCTCGAATACATCAAAAATGGGTGAAAACGGGCGAAAACAACCGAATACGCACGCGGAAATGGCTGTGGGAACCACCCTAGGCATGAGACACTTTCTCGTGTCTCACACATGTACGAGACCCAAGAACGTGTCTTGCACGGAAGCGGTGAAGAAGGTCGGCTGTTGGGAGTTTTAAGTTTCAAAATCCAAAATTTTTTCAACATTTTCTTCTTCTTCTTCAACTCGAACTCTTCAAGGCTCTATATAATATGATTTCTCCCACTTCTTCTTCTTCAATCTTCATGTAAACTTGCCGAGGCACACTAAGGTTTTGACAAGGGTTTGGGTTTGATACTTCTTGCTCGTGGGTTTACTTTGCCAAACTTGTGTTCTTCTTCCCTATAGCTTGATTTCCTATTGGATTCCATGTAAGAACTACTCCTATATCTCCACTTTTTGTTGTGATTAGCTCCTAAATTTTAATTTTTTTAACTTTGGGGATGCTTATAACCCTAATTTAAGTTCAAGGGTTTCAGTTTTGGATATTTTAGATGATTACCAAGGACAGCATTTGATTTTGTATGAGAATAAAACCTTTGTGCTTGACTTTCTGTGTAAGAACCAAACTTGATTTCTACCTTTGAATGATATCCGAAATTATTATCTCGATATTCATGTGGTAACTGAGCTCGGGGGTCTTGGTTTTCATATCCATAGGTTTAATTGAATTTTAACCAAAAAAATCCTATTTTATTATTGGATTTTGGCTAAAACTCACAATTTCCATGTTAATCTCAGATTTATACACCCTAATTCTTATAACATGTGTATAATTATGTCTACAATCATTTTCTAAAGTTTTATAATTTTTAGAATTTGTTTGCTATTTTTAAAGGCAGTTTAAAAATCAGATTTACTATTTCAATCAGGCTGATAATGTGTTATCAGTCGACTGATGAATGTATTCAGTCGACTGAAGAAAACGCCTGGAATAACAGAAAGTTTTTTTTTGTTTTGGTTGACTGACCAGTCGAGATGAGGTCATCAGTGGACTGATAAGATCGTCAGTCGATTGATGAGCTAGAAAATACCTCTAACGGTCAGCTCATCAGTCGACTGATGAAAGCCGTCAGTCGACTGATGCTGTAACGACTAGTTTTTTCTAGCATTGTCCTATTTTGGGTTTTTTGTCTTTTTGCTTTGTTTTTCTTGTGTTTTGGGGTCTCTATAAATACCCCTCATACCTCAGACCAAAATCCATCTAAGAAAAGTTTTAAAACAAGTTTAAGGGTGTTTTGTGTTTGTTTAAAAGAGTGTTTAAGAGTTTTGTTTGTGAAGCAATTTTCACAAGAGCTTGAGGAAGATCATCAATTGTGTTTGAGCATCCAACTCTTCTCCCTCTCTCTATTGATCTATAGAGAAGTTTTTCTTAAACTCAATTCTAGCATTTTATATGTTTGATCTTAATTTCGTAAGCTAGATTTCATATTGAGTTTAATTATTTTTATTGAATCTCTTTGTTCACACACAACCATTGAGCTTATTGTATTTACATTCATAGTATAATTTGGGTTGTAGGTTTGTGATAATCACATTTTATTACAGTTTTATACCCTCATTATCTATTTTATATGAATAAATATACCACTAATAATTGTTTTTATCTTTTAATTGCAGGTTAATGAAGAATAAATCTCAAACTCTAATCTCTCAACAAAAACCCGTTGATTAAATGAAGAAATGAAGCAAAGAAGCCCATTGAAAAATTAATTTCCAAATTATCCAAAAGGCCAAGCTAAGAAGAAGAAGTAAAGCCCAAGAAATGCCAAAGCCCAAATCAAATAAATGAAGAAATCAAAGATTTGTCCAAGCCCAAAGCCCACAAGAAGAAACAAGTTCGGACAGCAACCAGAGAGAGACAGGCATCGATGCCTGCATCGATGGGGGCATCGATGCCAACATCGATGCCTGTATCGATGCCAGCATCGACACCCCTATCGATGCGGGTATCGATACGTTGGGCAGTTTGTTACGAATCAAAGGCTAAAAATTGATGTTTTTGGATAAGATTTTGATCCAATGGCTCTCATTCACTGATATTTACTATAAATAGGGGTAGAGAGTGAGGGGTTAGGTGTGTGAAAATTTTGTAAACTCCTTTTGGAGAGGAGGGCTACTCTTAATTGAGAAGGCCTTCCAAAAATTATAACTTTAGTTGTAATTAATAAAAATAATTTTTTCCTCTTTAAATTTGTTCTTTCTCCTCTTGTTGAATGATGAGGATGGAGATGAAGAGCAATTTGAAGGTTTGCATTTCTTTTCTCTTTTATTTCTTTTTAGTAATTTCTTTATTATTGCTTATTAGTTAGATTTAAATTCATACTTGTAGTGTAGATTTACTTTCTTATCTTTTTATTTCTTTTTGCACTTTAATTTGTAGAGTAGATTTATTTTCTTGTAATTAATTTCTGTAATTTATTTTGTAGTTTTGATTTTTATTTTCTTTTTAATTAGATTTATTTCTTGTTCATAGTTTAGATTTTTCTTTTCTTTTTAATTTTGTAATTAGTCTTCTTTTTCTTGTTTTTATTTCTTAAGATGTGAATTTAATTCTTGTAGGAATCTTAGAATTGTATGAAACTAGTCTAATTTCTTTTATATTATATGAATTATTCTCTTGCACTTAAAATGTTCATGTTTAGGATAATCAACTAGAGAACTAATCGGTAGAAGAAGAATTTGATAATCTATGCTTTCCTTAAATGGTTTGATAGGTTATTCTTATGAATTCTAGGATTATTATCATGTTGTTGTTCTTATCATGAATAGTAATTTTAACTTAGATGATAATTTGATAGGTTACACTTTCCTTAAATGGTTTGATAATCTATGCTTAATAAATCTAGGTTGAAATATGATAAAAAGAGAATAGTTTATATTTTGTAATTGAAATTGATTAGTGGATTATATTCTTGATTTCTTACCTCTTTTGAATCCTCCATCTTGACTTTCTTAAATTTTCTTTTCATTCTTGGTTTTATTTCTTGATTTTATTCATTTATCTTTCTTGCCTTGATTTCATTTATTCTTTAATTCTTTCTTCTCTCCTCTAAAATTCAATTTATTGTCTCTTGCATATATTCACAACAATCACTCATCACAATCACACTTATTCTTTATTCCTAATTGTCACGCACAAAACATAAGAACCATTTCTAATAATCTCTTAAAATCACCTTCCTCGTGGGATCGATATTTTCTATACTATAACTTGATAAATTGTGCACTTGCAATTTTGGTACATAATTATGCCGCATCAAGTTTTTGGCGCCGTTGCCGGGGAAGGTGCTAAAATAGAATTTTATTATTTTGATTCTTTAACTTGTGTCTTTTTGTGAAAGAACTACTTGGAGATTAAAGATCAAAGAATTGGAGATTGAGGAATTGGAGATTCGCTTGTGGTAAGTCTTCTTTCTAATATTTTCAATTCCACACCTTTAGTTAGTTTCTCACAATTAGAGACAATTAGGATTAAAAAAAAAACAAAAAGATTTTATTTTTGTTGACCATAATAAAATCCACCCTCCACTTGAATAAATACTAACAAGATAATAAATTCAAACAATTTTCCCCCTTCTCACATTTGATTGTTGTTGACCATAATTAAAAACAAAAGATTTTCTTTTTATCATCCTTTTTAGTCGCTTTTAATTTCTAGGGTTGCATTTCATATAGTGTAGGAATTCACTAAAGTGATTGTAGCACTTGATTTGGTACACACTTAAAACATTCTTAAGGGCAAAACCCCAATCAAGATAAGGTAAGGGATTTCATCACCCTTTCCTTAGCCCACAAATCACTAATTCCTCACTTCACAAACCCAAGCCTTCTAAAACTCATTAGACGTTGGTCCCTAAGGATTCGAGCTCAATAAGGAACAAGAAATCCTTAAGTGAACGGTTTAAGTTTTCTCAGGATAGTTGGTGTCTAAGGCAAGGTTTAGGGGTTACGTAAAGCGCTCCGTAAGGAAAGAGGTACTTAATTGATCTTTGATCACCCTCTAGTACTATCCTTACCTGGCTAACTACCTGGATAAAACTTTGATCTTTTCACTATAGGAATTTTGGGTTAGGAGCTGGTCTAGTGGAGTTAGGCTAAACCCTAGAGTTAGAGTTGATTGAAAAGTGATTGCCTTGATTTGTTTTAGTTAGGATTTTTCTTTTTCTTTATCTTCTCATATATTAAAAAAAACTATTTTTTTTCCTTAAAAAAAAAATTGGCTTCCCTAGTAAAATTTTCCTTCCTTTAATCTAAAAAAAAACGAACTTAAAAAAAAAGTAGGATTTGTTTTAATTAGGTTTTTCCTTTCTCTTCTCTTCTCTTCTCTTCTCAAAAAAAAAAAAAACTCAAAAAAAAAATTCAAAAAAAAACATATATATATATACATATTTCCTCATTTTGCTTTTCACATATAAAAAAAAAGAAATATTTCGAATAGTTTCTAAAAAAAATAATACATACATATTTCCTTAAAAAATCAAAAAAAAAGAAGAAAAAAATATATACATATTTTCTCACCTTTTGTTTTTCACTTAAAAAAAACAAAAATTTGAATAAGTAACATGAAAAAAAAAAAATATATATATATATATATAAAATAATAATAATAATAAATATGTTAAAAAATCAAATATTTCTTTTAGGCCATTTTCTATGGCCCAAACAAAAAAAAACCAATAAAAAAACATATATATACAGAATAAATAGGCCCAATATCACAGGCCCAAAAAGAATAAAAGAAAAAAAAAGAAGAAGAAAAAGCCGTGTTGGGCCGGCTGGCCCAAACTCTATGTTTTTGGGCATCGATGCCCGCATCGATACCCGCATCGATGCCGGCATCGATGCCCCGAAACTGCTGCTTTTAAAAACGCAGCCCCTAAATCCCTTTCTTCTTCCCTTTTTTCTCTTCAACTCATCTCCCCAAAACCCGAATTTCTCTTCCTCTCTAAAACCCTAATTCACCCACATAAATCAAGAAATTTTGGAGGGTTGTTTCTGCAATCTTTAGGGCTTCTTCCTCATCTCCCTAAGGTATGATTTCTAAACTTAATCTTGTAATTTCAATTTTTTTTGAATTCATGGACGATTTGGTGACTGCATCATGGGTAGTTGTGAATGCTTATCATATTTAGTGAGATTCATGATCAATTTAACAAATTTAGGGTCTACATTGGGGATTTTGTTCAAAATCCGAAAATTGGGGGGTTAAATAAAATCTGAAAAATTGGGGGGCTGTTTTGCAAATCCGAAAATTTCTTTGGGGTTTGAACTTAGAATTCAATTGAGGATATCTTGTTCAAAAATCTGAAAAAACAGAAAAAAAAAATTTTTGGTGTGTTTTGTGCAAAACCGAAAATACTTGGGGTGTTTCATGCAAACCCGAAAATTCTTAGGGTTTTTGTGCAAAAATGCATAATTTTGAACATTCAAATTAGGTATGTGATTTCAAATTGAAAAAAAAATTTTTGGGTGTTTTATGCAAACCCGAAAAAAATTGGGGGGTTTTTGCAAAAATAAACTTGAATTTGGGGTGTTTTGTGCAAATGTGAGTAATTGGACAAATAAAAGTTTAATTGGATACTTCTCACATTCGGATATTTGTACTGGATATTTTATTCAATAATTGTAAGGTTTAGCTTATAATTGTCGTTTCAACATATATATTTCACCGATCAAGTTATCAAAATTTTAACATTTTTGTTCTCAAAGAATAATTTTGAGGGAATTTATTGTCAAAAGAAATTCTGATAACTTGAAATTAACTCATGTTGAACAATTTGTAGCTAAATAAAAAAAATAAATAAAAATAAATAAATAAATATTTTTTTTTGGATTTTATTTTAATTTTTTTTCTTTTCTTTTTTTTCTGTAGATGCCCCCCAGAAAGAAATCTCGAGCAAGTTCATCATCCTCTGATCCATCTGATGCCGATATAGATAGACCCACTATTTTAGCTAGAATTGTGAGTCTTAACATTCATTTTGAGAGGGGATTTCAGATGAGTGCATTGCATACATATCATTCCACAGTCACCATGTTAACTGCAGTAGGTCTTAGGAGCATGATGACAAAACCCTTAGAAAAAACAAACATTTCATTAGTGCATGAGTTCTATTCTGGATGGGAGACTGATCCAGATAGAGAATTTTCAGATTTTTCTATCGTGAGGGGTGTTAGGGTTATTTTCGATCTTTCCACTATTCGTGCTACCCTTGACCTTGCAGAACCACCCACTGATGTACCAGATTACTTCCATTTAGCCTCTACATTACAACCTGGTACACCAGAATACAATAACATGTCTGCAACCTTGTGTGGGAGGGTCTTTACATCTAGTTTCGGTTCAGGAAATCTCAAACCAGAATATAGATTACTTAATCTTTTCCTGAACTTTGATTTGAAACCCACCACTGCATACTCCGTCATTACCCCACACGATATTCTCCTTCTCTTTTGGATAGCCACTGGTCAGCGATTTGATATAGCGCGGATTATATTTGTATGGATGCGCTCATCAGTGGAGAATGTGTTAGATTGGGTCAGGACACAGTCTGCATCACGTACTCAGGTCATTTACCCCTATTTCATCACTAGACTCTGCCATAGATTTCATGTTCCAGTATTCGCAGAGGATAGGTTAGAAGCAGGGAAGGGGTTACTGAATGATCAGACTGTGAGGAGGAGCATTTCAGGGCGAGATCAGTCCGGTCCTGCAGGTAGAGAGCCTCCTCAGCACCAGCCAGCTACACATGACCCCGCTCGAGAGGAGATGGACAGAATACGGAGTCGCATGGACAGGATGCAGATACAGATGCACAGGATACAGCGGCAGATACACGAGATGCATGGTCAGCTGAGCTACTCCACTGAGACCATGACATATTTGGCGAGAGGATGGCAGAGAGAGCATGGAGATACAGATGGACCTCTACCTGAGCTTCATAGTTTTATCACACCATTTCAGCCAGATGATATTCCAGGAGAGGATGAGGCAGGACCGAGTTCAGCAGATGCCGCTGATGATGTGGATGACGATATATCAGGAGATGAGCAGTGAGGGATGTTCTTTTTATTTTTTATTTTACCCAGTCTTTGATTTTTATTTTGGCATGTACTTATTAAACTGTGATATTCTGGATAGTATTTGCCTTGAGGACACTGCAAAGTCTGGGTATGGGGGTGTAGCTAGTTAGCCTTTGTTTATATTTTGCTAGTTAGTGCTTTGTTTCAGCATTTTTTTTCTCTTTCTTTCAAAAAAAAAAAATATTGTCACTTGCCAAATTAATAGAGTTAAGTAATAATTGATCAAATTGATAGATTTTAAATTTTCTAATTCTTAGTTAGTGACATATTCAAGTTCACCTTTTATGATAACTCCAAATAAAATTCTTAAGAAATGATTTTTCAAATAGTATACTTTACTTAAGTCTTACCTTAGATTTTTAATTAAAAATAATGAAATTTTTGCATGCTTAACTTAGAGTTAAAAATATTTTTTTCAAGTTATCTTGATTTACACATTTTTTTAAGACTATATATACTTACATATATATATATTAAAAAAAACTTATAAAAAAGAGTGCGAAAAATAGGCACCACCTCAAAAAAAAAAAAACTCTTAAATTTAAGGTGATTCTATCTTATAAAGCCTAAGTTGACTGAGTAATTAAGCCCAATGAGTATCTCTATACTTAATGACCTAAGCCCAATTGGGTTGGGATTCATTGGCCCAAAACTCGTAAAATGGTCACTTAGAAAGCCCGTTAAAATAGAAAACAATCACCAAGAATTAGAGAGTGGAAAAAAAAAATATATATATATATATATATATATATATATATATATATATATATATAACACTAACCATTGTTTTTATATATATATTGTTGTTTTGTATATATGGTCTTGAAAAACAATTTTTGATCAAGAGACTTGAAAGTTATTTAAAACAAAGAGTTGGCATGTTCTTTTCAAAACTTTTAAATTAAATCTCTAAGATTTGACTTGGTTTTGTATTGCTATAATAAAAAAGATTTTCTAAGGAATTTACATTGGAGTTATATATAAAAACGTTTTCTTGATTATTAACTAGCTTCAATTAGAATGTTTAAATATATCAAGGAAAATCTGTTATTTACTGACTTATTTAACTTGGCAAGATTGACCAAATTTTGTGGGTATATTCACTGCAAACCCTCACGAGACTACAACTCGTCCACTAGGATAACCTAAGGGTTTAAAGGCTTGTTGTATGCGCTAAATACAACCGTGATTCCTGCGAAAGTGAGTTAGAATTTTTTATTTTCTTTGCTAGAGGACTAGCAAGAGTTTAGGTATGGGGGTATTTGATAATCACATTTTATTACAGTTTTATACCCTCATTATCTATTTTATATGAATAAATATACCACTAATAATTGTTTTTATCTTTTAATTACAGGTTAATGAAGAATAAATCTCAAACTCCAATCTCTCAACAAAAACCCGTTGATTAAATGAAGAAATGAAGCAAAGAAGCCCATTGGAAAATTAATTTCCAAATTATCCAAAAGCCTAAGCTAAGAAGAAGAAGTAAAGCCCAAGAAATGCCAAAGCCCAAATCAAATAAATGAAGAAATCAAAGATTTGTCCAAGCCCAAAGCCCACAAGAAGAAACAAGTTCGGACAGCAACCAGAGAGAGGCAGGCATCGATGCCTGCATCGATGGGGGCATCGATGCCAGCATCGATGCCTGTATCGATGCCAGCATCGATACCCCTATCGATGCTGGTATCGATACGCTGAGCAGTTTGTTACGAATCAAAGGCTGAATATTGATGTTTTTGGATAAGATTTTGATCCAATGGCTCTCATTCACTGATGTTTACTATAAATAGGGGTAGAGAGTGATGGATTAGGTGTGTGAAAATTTTGTAAACTCCTTTTGGAGAGGAGGGCTACTCTTAATTGAGAAGGCCTTCCAAAAATTATAACTTTAGTTGCAATTAATAAAAATAATTTTTTCCTCTTTAAATTTGTTCTTTCTCCTCTTGTTGAATGATGAGGATGGAGATGAAGAGCAATTTGAAGGTTTGCATTTCTTTTCTCTTTTATTTCTTTTTAGTAATTTCTTTATTATTGCTTATTAGTTAGATTTAAATTCATGCTTGTAGTGTAGATTTACTTTCTTGTCTTTTTATTTCTTTTTGCACTTTAATTTGTAGAGTAGATTTATTCTCTTGTAATTAATTTCTGCAATTTATTTTGTAGTTTAGATTTTTATTTTCTTTGTAATTAGATTTATTTCTTGTTCATAGTTTAGATTTTTCTTTTCTTTTTAATTTTGTAATTAGTCTTCTTTTTCTTGTTTTTATTTCTTAAGATGTGAATTTAATTCTTGTAGGAATCTTAGAATTGTATGAAACTAGTCTAATTTCTTTTATATTGTATGAATTATTCTCTTGCACTTAAAATGTTCATGTTTAGGATAATCAACTAGAGAACTAATCGGTAGAAGATGAATTTGATAATCTATGCTTTCCTTAAATGGTTTGATAGGTTATGCTTATGAATTCTAGGTTTATTATCATGTTGTTGTTCTTATCATGAATAGTAATTTTAACTTAGATGATAATTTGATAGGTTACACTTTCCTTAAATGGTTTGATAATCTATGCTTAATAAATCTAGGTTGAAATATGATAAAAAGAGAATAGTTTATATTTTGTAATTGAAATTGATTAGTGGATTATATTCTAGATTTCTTACCTTTTTTGAATCCTCCATCTTGACTTTCTTAAATTTTCTTTTCATTCTTGGTTTTATTTCTTGATTTTATTCATTCATCTTTCTTGCCTTGATTTCATTTATTCTTTAATTCTTTCTTCTCTCCTCTAAAATTCAATTTATTGTCTCTTGCATATATTCACAACAATCACTCATCACAATCACACTTATTCTTTATTCCTAATTGTCACGCACAAAACATAAGAACCATTTCTAATAATCTCTTAAAATCACCTTCCTCGTGGGATCGATATTTTCTATACTATAACTTGATAAATTGTGCACTTGCAATTTTGGTACATAATTATGCCGCATCAGTTTGTGACTTAGAGTGTGAGCTTACATAGAGTTCTCATCCTTTGTAGAGAACAAACTTTGTTATATTCGTGCTTAATTGTGAGGTTCACTTTGTATTACACTAGTATACCAAGAAGAGTGTGTGGTGAGAGACAGGGTTGTCCCAAGAGGAGTGGGGTATGTGGTAATGCCTAGAGAGAGGTTATAATTCCTAACATTTGAGGGAGACATGGGCTAGAGACCAACACTTAAGGTGGTAGTTAGTGTAGTTATATTGTGAGATTGTGAACGTTGATCAGTGAGCGTTTAAAACGCAGTGTGATAGTGGATTTCTCCCCGAGAGTGGGAACGAAGACGTAGGATGGATGGTCTGAACTCTGTGATTATCTTTATGTGTTTGTGATTGCCTTAGCGTCTCACTTGTGCTTATTGTTCATTTTATTCTTATCGCTATTGTCAATTACCCTTTGCTTATATTGTCCACTATCTTGTTTATATTGCTTTGTGTTTATATCGCCCTTAGTTTCATATCCTTGCATATATATCTTATTACATGTCTAATTTGCTAGAATATTTGTTAATTAGTTTTAATTGGCATTAAATCAGATTAGATTTGCATAAACCCTATTCACCCCCCTCTAGGATTCCTTCCTAGTGGCATTAGGGTACTTTCACGAGTTACGTCCTCGGGCAATGGGGCGTGGAGCTGACCAATAGTGGGTTGTATATGCCTGTTCGTGCTAGTATGTACGGGTTGCCCATAGGCGTGTATCATTTCCTGGCGTTGTTGGAGCTCTACAACCCAGACACTAACACCTTTTTGAACCGGCACAGAGAGTTAGGCCTAGCTTTGCACAAGATGCAAAAGGTCTCGAGACTGCCTATGGGCGACATTCCCTGCCAAGAATATTTTCCTTCCAACCGACAATTAGATCTGATGAAGATGGACTTTCCTGACAGATACGACATGTTGTGGCATCTCACGTGTCATTATCAGATAGCTTTAGCGGGCGTCAACATCATGGAAAAGAAGAAGTTCCCACAACTGAGCTTGAAGCAGTTTGACGATTATTTGTTCAAACATCTGGAAGACAGCTCCGCGAGGTGGTCTATAAGTTAGTGCCTCTAACTCCCTCGAAAATTGACAACTTGATTGAGAAGATTAGTGCTTGATCATATACCACTCCAGCCGCTGAGGGTAAGTTTTCGATGGGTACTAAGTTCTTGACTTTCCTATGGCATGCACAGAAGCAGATCTAGCCCATGACTCTTCTGGCAGGATACCTCACAATCTGGCTAAAGAAGTGTGTCATGAAATTACCCTAGAGGGGGGGGGGGGGTGAATATGGTATATGCTAATTTAATCTGATATTAATGCTAATTTAAGACTTGTTAACAAATATTCTAGCAAGTTTAATATTCAACAACTTATATATGCAAGGATATGTAATTAACACATGGGTGAAATAGACATGAAACAATATAAATAAGATAGTGAAAATGATAAATGCAAACACACAATATGATCATAGAGTTCGGTCCCCTCAACCTACATCTCCGCTCCCCACTCCCGGGGAGAATTCTACTATCACAATGGGTTTTTTATGTTCACCCAAAACATTTACACCTCACAATTTTGGTTTTCTAGCTCACTGAAAACTTTCATAACTCACACTCTTGCAATCACACTTAACACCTTCTAAGAGTTAGCCTAGCCCGTGTCGCCTTCCTCAAGTGCTCGGAATTACTACCTCTCTTTAGGCTTTACCAACGACCCCACTCCTCTTGGAATCGATACTGCCTCTCACCACGTACTTCTCTCGGTGTACAAGTATATTACAAAGTGATCTAACAATTAAACCACAATATAAATGGTTTGTTTTCTATAATGGATGAGTACTCAATGTAAGCTCACTCAATCATACTCACAACCCAAATTACACAATGTGTGAAAATAACCTAAGCTCAAGTGATTGTGTGCGAAAGATAACAAATAATATAAACTCAATTGAAATCTAGCTTTATAAAAATGATAAGCAAAACTTATAAATAGCTAGAGATTGAGTTTAAGAAATCTTCTCTGAAAAAAAAGAGGGAGAGATGGATGAAATTGAAGCCCAAAAAACCAATAAAATGATCTTCTCCTCTTGTGAAACTTTCTTCACAAAACAAGCTTGTAAAAACATTTAAATCAAACTTAAATACCCTTAAACTTGTTTTTAAAACTCTCTTGGTTGTTGGAAATAGTTAAGGCAAAGGGATATATATAGGGTAGAAGAACCCAGCCCAAGAAACCAACAAAAACCCATAAAAATGTACAAAACAATAAAATTTGGAAAATAATAGTTACTGTGCAACGGCTCTTTATAAGTCGACTTATCAGAGAGCATAAGTCGACTCATATGATATAAGTTGACTTGTCAGTGTATATAAGTCGACTCAGCAAATTAAAAACATTATCTATGCAACACTTTATAAGTCGACTTATCATAAGTCAACTTGCTGGATTTATAAGTCGACTTAGTAGATAGTTTTTGCATATTCTAGCATAGTTCATAAGTCAACTTGACAGAGGTATAAGTCAACTTGTAAACGTGCACAGACATTGTTCTTGTATGAAATCTAATTTTTAAAGTGCCTTTAAAAATAGCAAATAAATTCAAAAAATATAAAAATTTAGGAAATATTTATAAACATGATAATGAATATGTTATAAAAAAAGTTTTCAAATTTCACTTCTCAATTGTGAAAACTTATCATTTTTCAAAATAGTCCAAAACATGAAAACTCAATGCACTTGAAATTTGATATTTTGATTAAATGATTTCAAACAAGGTTTTGAAAACTTTTGAATGAGTTTGTAGACTTAGGAAAAGTTGTAAACTAGTGTTATTAAGTCCATAAACTAATAATACAATATTTCATCGAAAATACACATATTTTGCAATCTTTCAAAACAATAAACATGATTTCAAAACTTAATTTCAATGAAATCATGTCAAGCACATATAAACATGAAAATATATTTTTATGCACATATTTGTTTCATGTTTATTGGCTAAACACATTATTTTCCAAAAACAAAAATGTTAAATATGAAACATGTATATATGTATATAAACAAGTATATATGTATATAAACAAGTATATATGTTTCATATTTATATAAACTTGAAAACTATAAAACCAAAAAATGTTTAAATGTGTAATTGATTGAGCTTAAAGTATCAACACACAAAGCGTAAACCTAAAATATTATACCTATAATATTGATCTTCAATAAAGCTCGTCTTGGTTGCGGATTAAACTCGATCTTATATATGACTTGAAATGTACAATGGCTTAATTCCGATATTCCGCCAACCTCCATTGAATGTCATCATTAAGGCACAATCCACCCAACCTCTGACATTGATATTTGTCTAGAATACTTAATAAATAAATACAAACACTAGACAAATGATGTTTAGGATTGTTTGTAAATCTCATCAAAATAAAGGTACTAACATGTCATACCGCACCAATTCTCCGACTCTTTACCGGTAGAGGTCCTCCTCCTAGCTATTCAACTTGCTTACGGGAAGAATCTTTCCCTACTACCGACGATGGTTGTTGATATACATTGCAGACTTCAGCAATTGGTTGCTGGTTTAACACAGGTCGGAAGCAGGCTGACAACTGAGATCCCACTGCTAAAGTTGAACTTTCCTACACTTATCTAATGGCGTGGCTCTTCCTTCATCACATAAACTTGATGTCGGCATTTGGCGTCACAGATCCTTCTATTCCTCTAGTGCAACTATTAGAAGATAGTAAATAGGAAGCGAAACAGTTTCTTGAGCTAAGGAAATAACTCCAGATCCAAAAGTGTTGGGAGGTCTTCAAGTGCTTCCCACGATTCTCCGGCCAATATGATGAGCTGCTGATTGATGAGGAGAGGCCAGGGACTGGTCAAACTTCCTTCGATGTGGGGTGCTTCAGATGGTTGATGAACATCCAGCCAAGATATCTTATCTTGCGAGTGAAGAACCACTACAACATAGAGCCCTATCCACCATGTCGGTTCGTGAGTTAGTTCGGTTACGACCAAATGTATGTTAGGAACCCAAACTAAGAGGTGAGGACTCAGAGTGGTCTTGTAGATGGTATCCGAGCGTGGGTTTGGAGTGTGGCGGGTTCCATAGGTGTAACATTCAATCTTCTAGCTGCAGAACACAAGTTAGAGCTCACATTCCTCTGCTGTAGGTGGCTTATTGTCGCCAATGCGCCCACCAAGCTAAAATAGATTTCAGAGTTGGACATTGAAGAAGAAGTTCAGGTTGCCACCAGAAACATCTGTGAAGCTGTGCTCTCAAGGAGACGGGGGAAAGAGCCTGTAAGGCCTTCCGGCAAAGGTAAACAGGTGGTAGAGGAGGAAGAGGAGGCTTTCCCTACTGATGAAGAGGAGGAGACATTCAAAGAAGGTTCCGTCGAAGGTGAAGGCACGGGAGCTAGAGGTGATGAATTGGAAGCTTAGATAGGTTTGCCAGACTCTTTCTTCTCTTCATGATCACTTATGAGTCTGGCAATTGCTTGTCGGGGCTCGCCCATCTGATTTGCATAAGCTTCCGATGGCTCCAAAGAAGCCGAGGTAGGAGGTTTTATTTACCTACCCTAACAAGATGATAGTTGACCTTCCAGGTGAGGCTATTGATGAAGAGGAAGAATCTCGTCTTCTCCATCATACGAGATCCCAATATGCTACTCAGGTTTCTTTATAGGTCGAGTTATGCACCAAGTTCAGGCTGTAGAAACCTGAGGCTCGATCCACAAAGTGGAAGAAGGTGATGCATAAGTCACGTGCTGAGCCGCGAGCCTTTGGGGAGGCATCGTCCAACGATATTCCGTGAGGAGGTAACACTTCACCTTTGTGTGGTCTTTGATCATTTTATTTGTGAATTCTTCAGACTTAATCATGTTTTGTGTTCTCGAGGGATCACAAAGAAGGTGAACTCCCATATGATCCTCTCTCTCCCGACTTTACCAACTCCAAAGGCTCAGGCTTCGTGCAGCAGATGCGTGAGGCTATAGATGAGGAGCCTACGTGTGCTAAAGCTGGCGTGGCTATTGAAGTTGGCGCGGGCACTGGTGCCAAACCTAGCCTAACTACTGAGGCCATTGTGAGGACTTTAAGCCTAAGTATATCTAACACTGATAGTACATCATTCAAGTGGCAATTATGAATTTAAACGATTCAGAATCTGTGCCCCCTTTAATCATTTCCACTCTTCATTCTCTTTTAGAAAAATTAAAGGGAGCGGCCACGAGCATGGTCGCGGAACCTGTTGCAACTGAAGGTGAGTCTAATCTCCACTCACTGTGAATTCTGACTTTTCTTTCTTTTGCTTAACACTTGAGTTTTTTTGTAGATATCACGATGGAGGGTTCAGCCGAGCAAGAAGCCTTCCATAATGCTAACATTGGAGAGTTCAGTGAACATACATTCCATCCAATGCCGAGCTCCTCCGAGGTTGATGATAGGTTGCTCGATGATATATTCTCGGAGCAAGCCCATCACGAATCCACCGGACCAACTATGGAGGTTGGTTCATTCGTAGGTACGAATTTATCCCATCATTACCGTTATTCGTTTATCAATTCTTACTTAACCACAAGGAAATTTTAATCGAAGGACCAGCCTTTGGAGCTGATGCAGCTACAATCGTCAGGATTTATATCTAGCCCGAGGGTTTTGGCTTCTTATTGTTAGAAGAGGCCATTGTTGTAGTTCAGTCACTGACTTTTTAGCCTCAGGCTACTGTTCCTTACGATCTAATAGTTACAGAAGCCACCACCATTGTAGAGACCGGCCCTGTTGCTCCAATCATAAGACCGATTGAAGAAGCTGGTACGTCCGCGATCGTTACGACTGCACCAATTCCTGCAATTCATGAGATTGGGTCAGCGGGATCAAGCATAGAGCGTCAAGCCGAAGGATCTTCTGCCAGCGTTTGTAAGCTCTATCTCATAATTTGCCTTAAGATTCTGAACATTAATCGTGCTCTTTGGATTACTGATTTCCTCCTCTTTTTCTACAGAGCTTTTGTCATCTCTGTACGGATGCATCGTGGCCTTGATATTAGATGACGATCCAAACAAGGTCAGCTTTTGATTGGAACTCCTCACCTTGCCTTCTTCGTGTGTGTGATGATTGACAAGATCCTTCACCATAGATTTTCCTTCAACCCATTTAGGTAATCTCTCGATCGTTAAGTGAAGATGATTAGAGACGGAGGCCATCAAGACTTAGCAGATTCTTTTGCCGCAGACTTGGTCGTGATGGATCATGAATTTCAGAGGTTGAGTGAGCTTCAGGCCACTAGTGCCTCCTCATATGTGGCTTCTTGGATGGAATCCCGGTTGAAAGCATGACGTGACGCACAAGCATCTACTGACCTTGTGCTTCAAGTGCAACGGAATTGTGTAACACAAATGGTGTAAGCCCTTGCTAACGATCTAGAACCCGTCGGGACTTGCATTCTTCTCTCGAGTCAGGTCATGCGAAGATAGCCCAACTTAGACAAGAGCTTAAGGTGGCCGAGGAGGCTCAGGCTATCTTACAACTAAAAATGGATGGAGCAGAATGGGCTTGAGCTCAGACATCTAGGAAATTAGAGCTCTCGAGAGAGGAGTTAGCCAAGATAGAGGAAGAGGCTGAGAAGACCTTAACTGTTACTGAAGATTCCATCTAGACAGAATTATAAGTTGAACTCGAGCACGCCTATACAGAGGAGCTTTCTAGGCTAGAACAACAAATTTGTATTCGCAAGCTCCCTCTCGATTGATGACAACTTTTTTTGTATCTTCTTTTGATTTGGCTTCATTAATGAAAATAAAGTCTTTTGTTTAGTGCATTTTATTGTTGTTATGATTCCTTATTCTATTTGGAACAAATAATCACAATGCTCGTAGGATTTGTGGCAAACCCTCAGCCATCAACGGATTTGATGTGCCTTTATCAATCACTATTCGAATCAGGCTAGCATGTAGATTGTCTAAGTCCGTTCAACACATAACGTTATGCTAAAAGAGTAAACTCTCTTAGACTTAGTGCTATGATATTGAATACATAGACTTTGTCATTTTCACGGCAAAAGACTAACCGGTAACGCATGTTAGACGTAGGCTCATCTCTACTTAGGGATCGAGATAAAGTCCCCTATGCATGTAAGACATGGATTTTGATATTATTAATAATGACCTACTACGATATTGAATACGTAAGCTCTTGCCATTTTCCCAGTAAAAAACTAATCGACAACACGTGTTAGGCGTAGACTTATCTCTAATTAGGGATCGAGATAAAGTCCCCAATGCATGTGAGGCATAGATTTTGGTGTTATTAATAATAACCTGCTACGATATTGAATACATAGGCTCTTGTTATTTTCACGGGAAAAGACTAACCGTCAACGTGTGTTAGGTGTAGGCTTATCTCTACTAAGGGATCGAAATAAATTCCCCCATGCGTGTGAAGTATGGATTTTGATATTATTAATAATGACCTGGTACGATATTAAATACGTAGGCTCTTATCATTTTCATGGGAAAAGACTAATCGACAACGCGTGTTAGGCATAGGTTTATCTCTAGTTAGGGATCGAGATAAGTCCCCCATGTGTGTAAGGCATGGATTTTAGTGTTATTAATAATAACCTGTTACGATATTGAATAAATACACTCTTGTCATTTTTATGGGAAAAGACGAACCGACAACGCGTGTTAGGTGCAAATTTATCTCTAGTTAGGGATCGAGATAAATTCCCCCATGCATGTAAGGCATGGGTTTTGCTATTATTAACAACAATCTGCTACGATATTGAATATGTATGCTCTTGTCATTTTTACAGGAACAGACTAACCAACAACACGTGTTAGATGTAGGCTTATCTCTAGTTAGGGATCGAGATAAATTCCCCCATGCGTGTAAGGCATGGATTTTAGTGTTATTAATAATGATCTGCTATGATATTGAATACATAGGCTCTTATCATTTTCACAGGAAAAGACTAACCGACAACGCGTGTTAGGTGGAGATATATCTCTAATTAGAGATCAAGATAAAGTATCATATGCATGTAAGCATGAATTTTGATGTTATTGATAACAACCTGCTATGATATTGAATACGTAGACTTTTCCATTTTCACGGTAATGTGCTACCTGACTGCATATGTTAGATGTAGACTTATTTCTAATTAAGGATCAAGATAAAGTCCCCCATGTACGTAAGGCATAGTTTTTGGTGTTATTAATAATGACCTACTTCGATGTTGCATATGTAGGCTCTTGTCATTTTCACGGAAAAAGACTAACCGACAATGTGTGTTAGGTGTATGCTTATCTCTAATTAGGGATCGAGATAAAGTTTCCCATTTGTCCGAGGCGTGGATTTAGATGTTGAAAAGTGGTGTCTTCTCTTAGGGCAAAGACGAACCCTGTATTGGAGAGGAAGAAATTTATTTTCTATCTCCAGGTCTTCTCTTGTGGCAAAGACGAACCCGGTGCTGGAGATGAAGAATTTTATATTCTATCTCAAATTTGTCTTCTCTTAGGGGAAAGATGAACTCGATGCTGGAGAGGAAGAATTTTATATTCTATCTCCTACCTGTCTTCTCCTGGAGAAAAGACGAACCCCGTACTGGAGATGAAGAATTTTATATTCTATCTTCTGCTTGTCTTCTCTTAGGGCAAAGATGAACCCGATGCTGGAGAGGAAGAAATTTATTTTCTATCTTCAGGTCTTCTCTTTGGGCAAAGACGAACCTGGGCTGGAGAGGAAGAATTTTATATTCTATCTCCTACTTGTCTTCTCTTGGTGCAAAGATGAACCCGATGCTGCAGTGGAAGAATTTTATATTCTATCTCCTGTTACAAAAGAAACTCAAAGTGAGATCTCCACTTTGAGAATCTAGAAGGTAAAATTAAGAGTGTGATCTTCACTTCGAGAATCAAAAAGATTCAGATAACCCTAACTATCCGAAAATTTTATTACCCAATTTGAAGATCGATTTCTCATTTATCAACAAGAAATTCTAATTTTGGCTCTAATTGTAGGAAGGTTTGACCAAAGGGGAGCTTGAGACAACCCTAACTGTATGATGGTTTGATCGCTCGATGTGGGTGGAGACCTTTCGTTTATTAAAATAGAACTTCGATGTAGGCCAACCGTCCTTGTAATCCTCTAAGTTTTTTAAGGTTTCTCGGTGGTTACAATTTATGTATCACCTTCATTTTATCAGGATCGATGTGGATACCCTTCGTGGTGATGATAAATCCGAGGAACTTGCCACTAGATAGTCCTAGGAAGGATTTGGTAGGGTTCATCTTCAATTGATGAATCCGCATGAGATTGAACATTGTCCTCAAGTCTTTAATGTGATCATCTTTGTGACGGCTTTTCATGACCAAGTCATCGACGTAGTATTCTACGATCTTTCGAATGTGCTCCTAGAAAATCTTTGACATGGCTTGTTGGTATGTGGTACCTATGTTCTTCAAACCGAAGGGCATTATTGTAAAACAAAAAATACCAAGTGACGTCCTGAACGAGGTGTGCTTTTTGTCATCCGGGTACATCTTGATTTAATTATATCCTGAGAATCCATCCATGAAAGACATCCTTTCTAATCTGCACGTGTTGTCAATGATGACGTCCATGATAGGAAGAGGGAAATCATCTTTTGGGAAGCCAGTGTTCAGATCCCTGGCGCTAATGTATTGCCTAATAAGGGTAATCAGTTCTTCCTTCTCTTATGGTGGAAGACTATCACTGACGAATATGGGCTTCAGATTATCCTCGTCGCCCATGTTTACTTGGACTATTTGGTCCTCGGTAGGGGGTTCCCTTTGTTCGAAATTATCACTATATTGGATGTTCAGGTGGTGGATCCAAGGATCTTCCCAAATTGACAATTGATCATCACCCTCCATTATTGCAGGATCAATCATGGCCGTATTTGACATTAAGCCTTAGAATATTTCTCCAAGGCTAATATCGAAGTCCTACCCTGAAGAATCTGACGAGTATTCATCTCTATCCGGGTTAGCTAAGTGGTTGACGACTTGCCAGCAACATTCATCATCGGATGAAGAGACATAGCCTAGGCCCCATCTATGACCATATTAATTGTCAGGTTTTCCTTTCGAAACATAGGCAGGCCGAGGCGGAACTCGAGGACCTCACCCAAAGTAAAGACCTTCTTAGAGCGCAAAGTTGCATCCCCACTTCTTCATGAGGTTACGAGCTTTTGGGCCATATCTGAACAAATAGAGATCGGGTTTCTCATCATCACTATCTTTCTTTGAGAAGGGGTCTGATGGTGGAGATATATTCCCTTTATGAAAGATTACTTCCTTATCACCCCCTACCTTAGCAGGAAGGATGAGGGTTGTTCCAAACGAGTCATGAACACACTTGTTTATCATGCAAGGTGATCAAAGCGACATATGTATGTTAGGGTTAGTGTATAACCCCTTCATCACTTCATCAAGACAAGGTGAGTACTCTAAATCATCATTTATTTCTTCTTTGGTAAGTTGCAAATTACAACTTCCATCTGACGATTCACCACTGTCAAGATCGATTACAATAGGTACAATGTCATTTAGTACAAGACTTTCGACGTAATCGAGCCCAACTTCGGTATCAGCTTCTTCTTTGCTATCCTTGCCTTGGGCCAATGGTTCAGTATCAGATTCAGCATCGTAAAAAAGGGAGTCAGTAAAAAAGTTTTCCAACCTCTTAAATGGTTGCTTATCCGTGGCCATCGTCTTCACCTCATTATTCGTGTCCACATATTTTAAACATTGATAGAGAGTGGAGGGAACGATAATGTTACCATAGATCTAGGGTCGACCCAGTAGTAAGTTATAGGAGGTCTCCGCATCGATCACATAGCACGTGACTTCGGACCTCAAGTCTCCAAGCTGGCAGTTCACTCAAATTTTACCTAAATGCCTGGACCCACTAGTGTTGAATCCGTAGATTACAATGCCTATGGATGCTAACTTGAAGGCGCAAATTCCGAGATGATACATCAATCGGAAAAGCATGACACTAACTGCAGAACCCGGGTCGACTTGGATCTGGTTGACAGTAGTTGAGCCAATGTATCCGGTGAAATACAAAAGCCTGTCATGTTTTGAATTCCATACTTATATGTCATCCCTAGTGAAGGTAATGCAAGGGAACTATTTCGCCGCAAGGTTGCAGTGTTGAACTGGTGCCTCCGGCTCTTCGAGGGCTGGCTTGATCTAAGTAAGGAAAACATCAGAATTAGCCAGAGCTTCTTACAAAGCCTCCCTGGTGTCTTTAGAAAGACGCAATAACTTATGTAGAGTTATCCTTCCTGGGATGTTAGCTAGCTGAGTCATAACATTGAAGCGGTATGGCACATTCAAACTTCCTGGTTTATCTTTTCCAATCTAACGATTGAAACAAGACTGCTTTGGGTTTTGAACCTCTTGGTGTTAGGGTTCCTTCTCCTTTTTCTTAGCTTCAGCCTCCATATGTTTAGTAATTAGCTATTGTTCAAAAGATTTGGTAGGGGTTGTGACCATCCCTAGTTCAGCCAATTGATCGGAAGCCTTCTGGTAATTAAACCGATACTCATTCTAACTTATGGTGGCAAAGACCGGTTCCCCACTGGTTGCAAAGACTTCATGCTTATCTTTGAAAAATGGGAAAGTAGGGATACCTCCATTGTTTTCCTCCGGAATTGTTGAGGCGGGGCAACAAGACTTGCCCTTACTCTTAGATTTCTTCTTAGAAAATGATCCCGCCCACTGTTCATCTTCGAGTAGATCGGAATGGCCCAAACAACTTCGCCATTAGGGGCCGTGTGTGGCATAAGCCCTTTCTGGCATTGTCCATGAGGATCATCATTGATGGTCTTCATTTCCACGTTCGTTATGGGTTCCGGTTGAAACCACGTTAATGGGATAGAGCCGAAGATGATAGTTACTACGTTTGCACCCACCTTCTTTTCCTTGGGCTACTTTACAGTGATGATGTCAACGTCAATCAAGGCTTGAATTTTATCCTTAAGGGTATTACAAGTATTAGTGGGATGGTGGACCCGTCTATGAAATGCATAAAATCTCGGATCCCTCGTCCTCTTGGCTTCCTCCTGGCTGGTGATCAGAGGCAACTTGATCTTATTGTTCTCCAGGGGTAATTAAAGATAGCAAGAACTTCATCTTCCTTGAAGGAGTAATCCTTTGGGAATTTTGATTTTAAGGTCTTCTGCTGTCTCTGAGGTCATGGCTTCTATTGAGACGGTGACTGTGTTAGCCCTTATGTTTTGATGATGTTTTACAACCACCATTATCGGTACTAATTGCTTGTTAAGTGAAAATATAGTTAATATATATATATCAAGCATGTTAGTGCCATATATGGAGGATTGGATGGAATATGCGCTATAACGATGATATCCAAAGGAGGAGGAGGCATAGTGATGAAGCAACGTTTATTCAAGAACACCAAATGCAATAAGAAGCTTCATCAAACTCAAGCTATATCAAGACTCAAAGAATTATATTCTATGTGAGGATATTAGCTAGTTTTTATTTTCTCTCTAGTGCTAAAATATAGGCAAGTAGTTTAGATTTCACTTGAAGTTATTGGGATATCACACACACGTTTTCATACTTATAGTTTTAATTGTTTTCACTAAATACTATTTTTCTTAAGTATGAGGACCTATTAGCAAAATTCTTTTTCCAAACAATTTGTTTTTAGTGCCAAAAACATTTTACAAAGTTTCATAATATTTAGAAGTCAAACGAATATTTTACAAATTTTTTAAGAGAGTCAATAACAGTGTTTTTGTATGTATCAGTTTGCGGTCGATCGCCACGGTCGATCGCGCCTGAGTTCATTCGTTAGTGAGCAGCATAAACATTCACGATCGACCGTGAGCTCGAGATTTCCCACTGTCGAGCGCCACGGTCGACCGTATAAGTCTCTGGACCTTTTCTCAGTTTCTGTACTGTCTCGCGGTCAACCGTGAAAATAGCACGGTTGACCACCGCTTAATTCAAACGGTCCTCTGGTACGCAATCAGCGTCGATTGTACACAATCTCAACGCTGATCATTTCTAGGTTTTGGGCCATTAGGGTATGGGTTTCAAATAGCTGTTTCTCTTCTATTTAAACTCATACACTCCTTCTTCCTCATTGTCCCAGCAATTTCAAAAATATCAGAGAACTGTTTTACTGAGAGCAAAATTTTCAAACCTGGTTGTCTGAGTTTTTGTGTTCACATCCCAGCTTCAGTGTAATTTTTCTCTTTACCATAGGGACATTGTAAAGAGAGAGTTCTTACACCATTACAACTGTTTTGAGAACTTGATCTTGTGGAGAACAACTATGTAGGAGTGTGATCTTATGGTGATCAACTTTGTAATTGTGAGATCTTGTTAAGACCATTGTGTAGAAGAAGTTCCGGCTTCCAAACCGGGCTGTGTAGTGGATTTTTCCTCGAGAGTGGGGAGCGGGGACGTAGGTCAGTGGACCGAACCTCGTTAACACATCGCGTGTCACAAGGATCATGATTCCTAACTCTATCTCTATTTCCACTATTGTTCAATTTGTGGTTTGTTGCTTGTCTCATTTTTTATTGTACTATTTTAGCCTTGAGACCCTAATCACCCCCCTCTAAGGTCCAACAATTGGTATCAGAGCTTGGTCTCCATATTAGTTTTTGGTTTAATCACCTTAGAAAAAAGATCTTATGGAGGCTTCAATGAATGTGCATATGTTAGAGGGACAATCCGCCACTAGACTACCACTTTTCACCGGTAGTAATTTTGCTTATTGGAAGGCTAGAATGAGGATTTACCTTCGTTGCATTGATCTTGACATCCTAGAACTCATAGAGAAGAAATATGTAGAAAAGCCCAAAGTCGGGACTATGACCGATGGAGAAAGGCACCAAGCCAATCTCAATGCAAAGGCTATGAATGCCTTAATTTGCGGTCTTTCCCCTAACGAGTATAATAGGGTTTCCACGTGTGTAACCACATACGAAATATGGGTAAAATTATGTATTACACATGAAGGAACCCCACAAGTTTAGGAGTCCAAGATTAGTGTGCTTATGCATGAATATGAGTTATTTAAGATGCTTCAAAATGAATCCATTGATGCTATGTTTTCTTGCTCACTAACATACTCAATGAATTGCATGGTCTTGACAAGAAATTAACTATCCAAGGGACGAACTACAAGATCCTCCGTTCATTGACTCCAATATGGGAATACAAAGCTACGGCCATAGAGGAAGCTCATGATCTCACCACTCTAGCCCTCGATGGCCTCATCGACAAGCTTAAGATTCATGAGAAAAAGCTCAAGGGAAAGGAGGAGGAGGAAGTTCCCCCCACGGGAAGTTTAGGAGCCATCTCCAAAGATGAAGACCATTGCTCTCAAAGGAGCTAGTGACCACTCCTCATCATCGTCGTCGGAGAGTGAAGTTGATTTTTCTAGAGAAGTGACTCACCTCTCTAGAAGAATTTCTAGACTCATAAAAATGAACAAGAAGTTTAACCCCCAATATAACAACAAATTTTCTTCACGTGTAGGAAAATGTTTTGAATGCAATGAACCGAGCCATATCGCTAAGGATTGCCCTAAGCTCAAGGAGAAATATATGAAGTACAAGAAGAAGAATGCTATGTATGCCGGATGGGAGGAATCTGAACCAAATGATTCGGATAGTAATGAAGAAGGAGCTAAACTTGCTCTTCATGATCCCAACATTTACTTCATGGCTTATGAACAAGAGGTAATATCCGATACCGAGAGTGAATCCTTTTATATGCAATGTGATCTAGCTACAGCTTTAGAAGAATTGAACACTGAATTTAAAAGAATGTCAAAAGGATTTTCTTCTTTTAAAAAGTTGCATGCTTCTTGTGATGTTAAACTAGAACAACTACAAACATCTCTTGTACTAAAAGATGAATTGCTAGGAGATCTCGATTTTGAGAATAAGCAATTAAGATCTAAGATTAAAAGACTAGAAATTGAGAGTGGTAGGATTAGACCCACTCATGCTTATACTAATCATCATCATCATGGTAGAAATAGATTTCATAGATCTTATGCTCCTACACACAAGAGAAATTTTGTGTGCACATATTACATGAAACGTGGTCATATTTCTACTCATTGTAGGATTAAAGATAATCATAATTTTTATGGCATGACATGGGTACCCAAAGGTACCAAGCTTACTAACCACCAAGGACCCAAGATTTGGGTACCTAAAGTTACTACACCTTCATCTCTTGTAGGGAACATCACGGCAACGATGTAGAGAGATGTGGTATCTTGATAGTGGTTACTCACATCATATGACGGGTAACAAAGAGCTATTTGAAACCCTATCAAGGATTGAAGTAGGTAGCGTCTCCTTCGGTGGTGGTGAGAAAGGTAAAATCATTGGTATTGGATCTATTGGTAAGAAACCTTTTCCCATTATAGAAGATGTTTATTTGGTTAATGGCTTGAATCATAATCTTCTTAGCATTAGCCAATTGAGTTATAAAGGTTTTGATATTTTCTTTAAACCGGACAAATGCATTATTAGTATGACTGGAAAATTTGTTTTTATTGAAAATAGAAAATCTATTGTGTATATTTTTGAGATGAATGAATTAGTGAATCAAGATGTGAAGTGCCTTATGACAATTGATGAAAATCCTTGGATTTGGCATAAGAGGCTTGGACATGCAAACATGGAATTGATATCCAAATTGTCTAAGAAGAATCTTGTTAAAGGGTTACCAAATTTGTATTTCATCAAAGATACCATATGCGAAGATTGTGCTAAAGGTAAACAAACTAAGTCTACCTTCAAACCTATCAATGAGGTATCGACTACTAAACCCTTGCAATTACTTCATCTAGATTTATTTGGTCCTATGCGTGTTACCTCTCTTGGAGGCAAACACTATGTTTTTGTTATCATTAATAATTTTTCTCGTTTTACATGGATAATTTTTCTTACAAGCAAAGATGAATATTTTGATGAAATTTTAAATCATGTTAAAAGAATTGAAAAAATAAAAGATTTGAAAGTTGTTAAAATTAGAAGTGATCATGATGGTGAATTTTAAAATATATCTTTTTATGATTTTTGTGCTCATCGTGGTATAACTCATGTGTTTTTCGCTCCTAGAACACCACAACAAAATGATGTTGTTGAACGGAAAAATCGAACCATACAAGAGATGGCACGAACTATGCTGAACGCTTTTGATTTACCTAAATATTTTTGGACGGAAGCCGTCAATACGGCTTGCCATGCTTTAAATCGTGTTTTAATTAGACCAAAGCTTAAGAAAACTCCTTATGAACTATTTTATGGAAAAACTCCATTTATTGGTTATTTTCGTATCTTTGGTTGCAAATGTTTTATTTTAAACACAAAAAATCACCATGACAAATTTGATTCCAAAATTAATGCTGGCATTTTTTTAGGGTATGCACCTCGAAGTAAGGCTTATAGGGTCTTCAACAAACGAACTCTTGTTGTTGAAGAATCTATAAACGTTACTTTTGATGAGACTAATATTGGTTCACAAGTGATTTGAACTTATGCAACCTATAAATACACCCTCAATAGAAGCACAAAAAGATGTGGAAAGCATCAACACTCATGTTCAAGAAGAACTCCCCAAAGCATGGAAATTCGCATCAAATCATCCAAAAGAGCAAATTATTAGGAGTCCCTCACAAGGGGTTGTTACTCGCTCAAAGGCCTTGAGTGAGTGTGGTAATATTGCTTTTTTATCTCAATTAGAACCTAAGAAGGTTAATGATTCTTTAAATGATGAATTTTGGGTTTTAACTATGCATGATGAACTAAATAATTTTCGAAGAAATGATATTTGGAAATTAGTTCCTAGACCTAACAATGCTAGTTTTATTGGAACAAAATGGGTTTATAGAAACAAACTTGATGAACATAACATTGTTACGAGAAATAAAGCTCGTTTAGTTGCCCAAGGATACAATCAAGAGGAGGGCATAGACTATGACGAAACCTTTGTACCGGTTGCAAGGTTGGAATCTATTAGGATGTTTTTGGCATTTGCTAGCTTAAAGATTTTAAATTATTTCAAATGGATGTTAAAAGTTCCTTTTTAAATGGTTTTATAGAGGAGGAAGTATATGTTGAGCAACCCCGCGGTTTTTATGGATCATGCTTTTCCTAATCATGTTTACTGGGTTCAAAAAGCTTTATATGGGTTGAAACAGGCTCCTAGAGCTTGGTATGCTCGCCTCTCTAGTTTTCTTCTTGAAAATGGTTTCTCTAAAGGAAAAATTGATAATACTCTTTTTGTGAGAAAAAGAAAAAATAATTTTATTTTAGTGCAAATTGATAATACTCTTTTAGTGAGAAAATGGAAAAATTGATAATATCATTTTTGGTGCTACTAATAAATCTCTTTGCAAGGATTTTTCTAAAGTTATGCAAGATCATTTTGAGATGAGTATGATGGGAGAGCTCACATTCTTTCTCGGGCTCCAAGTCAAGCAAACTAAAGATGGGATATTCATTTCTCAAAACAAGTATGCTAGAGAATTGGTGAAGAAATTCAATTTGGAGAATTCTAAGCATGCACCAACCCCTATGAGTACAAGTGTCAAGCTTGATGCGGATGATAGTGGTGAGGATTTGGACCAAAAACTATACCGAGGTATGATAGGTAGTCTTCTTTATCTCACTACTGGTAGACCCGATATCATGTTTAGTGTGTGTGCATGTGCACGTTTTCAAGCTTCTTCTAAAGCATCTCATTTGATTGCCGTTAAGAGAATTATTAAATATGTGCATGGAACTATTGATCTTGGTTTATTTTATCCAAAGAGCATCTCTTTTGATATATATGGTTTTTGTGATGCCGACTTTACCGGATGTAAGGTAGATCACAAGATTACGAGTGGAACATGCCAATTTTTAGGAAATTCTCTTGTTTCTTGGGCTTCCAAGAAACAAAATTGTGTTGTATTGTCCACTACGAAAGCGGAATACATTACCGCCGGCTTATGTTGTGCCCAAGTTTTGTGGATGAAACAAAGCTTAGTTGATTATGATTTGATTTTTCAAAATATAAAAATCTTTTGTGATAACACTAGTGCTATTAATATTTCAAAAAATTCGGTTTTGTATTCTAGAACCAAGCATATTGATGTGCGCCATCATTTCTTACGTGATCATATAGAGAGACAAGATGTATCCCTTGTGTTTGTTAACACAAAATCTCAATTAGCGGATATATTTACCAAGCCTCTTGGTAAAGATGATTTTTATCGCATAAGAAATGGTTTGGGCTTATGCACTATGCGAAAGTTATATTTGCTTGCTTTTTTAGTTGCATTTCACATGTATTTTTGTTTATTTTTTACCCTATTTTGATGGTGACAAATGGGGAGAGAAATCTCCTCATTTGTGCACATAGTAAAGGGGAGCTCATAGATAGGGGGAGCTACTATCTATAAGCTATATTTATTTTACTCTTATATAATGGTTGGTTGTCATCATCAAAAAGAGGGAGATTGTTAGCCCTTATGTTTTGATGATGTTTTATAACTACCATTATCTGTACTAATTGCTTGTTAAGTGAAAAT
>BQKN01060262.1:163003-175222 GCA_022839385.1 Asparagus kiusianus
AACATACTTGATATATATATATATATATATATATATCAAGTATGTTAGTGCCATATATGGAGGATTCGATGGAATATACGCTACAACGATGATATCCAAAGGAGGAGGAGGCATAGTGATGAAGCAACGTTCATTCAAGAACACCAAATGCAATAAGAAGCTTCATCAAACTCAAGCTATATCAAGACTCAAAGAATTGTATTCTACGTGAGGATATTAGCTAGTTTTTATTTTCTCTCTAGTGCTAAAATGTAGGCAAGTAGTTTAGATTTTACTTAAAGCTATTGGGATATCACACACACGTTTTCATACTTATAGTTTTGAGCGTTTTCACTAAATACTATTTTTCTCAAGTATGAGGACCTATTAGCAAAAAAAATTTTCCAAATAATTTATTTTTAGTGTTAAAAATATTTTACAAAGTTTCACAATATTTAGAAGTCAAATGAATATTTTATAGATTTTTTAAGAGAGTCAATAACAGTGTTTTTGTATGTATCAGTTCGCAGTCGACCGCCACGATCGACCGCGCCTGAGTTCATTCATCAGTGGGCAGCAGAAACTTTCACGGTCGACCGTCGCGGTCGACCGTGAGCTCGTGAATTCCCACGGTCGACCGCCACAGTCGACCACCACGGTCGACCGCAGAAGTCTCTGGACCTTTTCTCAGTTTCTGTGCTGTCTCGAGGTCGACCGCGAAAATATCACGGTCGACCGCCGCTTAATTCAAACGGTCCTCTGGTACACAATCAGCACCGATTGTACACAATCTCAGTGCCGATCGTTTCCAGGTTTTGGGGGATTAGGGTATGGGTTTCAAACAGCTATTTCTCTTCTATTTAAACTCATACACTCCTTCCTCATTGTCCCAGCCATTTCAAAAATATCAGAGAACTGTTTTACTGAGAGCAAAATTTTCAAACCTGGTTTTCTGAGTTTTTGTGTTCACATCCCAGCTTTAGTGTAATCTTTCTCTTTGCCATAGGGACATTGTAAAGAGAGAGTTCTTACACCATTACTACTGTTTTAAGAGTTTGATCTTGTGGAGATCAACTATGTGGGAGTGTGATCTTGTGGTGATCAACTGTGTTGTTGTGAGATCTTGTTGAGATCGTAATCACCCCCCCTAACCACCCCCCTAGGGTCCAACAGACTGTTGTGGCACTTGTTGTTGTGGTTGTAGTTGGAACGTCTGATTCACATCCACTACATTTACCGGCACCTTCCCTTTACCATGAGGGATGAAGTCCCGCTTCGGAGCACTAGCCGTTGGTTGGCCTCTTTCAGCCTTCTTTCTTTTGAGGAAGTGTTCGACTTGTTCTCTGTGCACCTTCAGTTCTTTCTAGGTTTTGGACAACGCTACCTCCATGGCTTCCAACACCTCCAAAGAAAGATTATTGTGATAAGTCTAGAGAATGAACTCTGTTAGACCCTAGAGGGTGGGGTGATTAGGTTCTTATGCTAATCTAATCCGATTTTATACCAATTAAAATTTATTAATAAATTATTCTTGTAAGATAGATATACAATATGTTATGAGCAAGAATATGCAATATGAACAAAGAGATATATCCTATATGGTGAAATATATGCAAGGATATATAAACAACACAAAGTTAAACAATCTAAACTAAAGATATAATTGTGATAGGGCAATATAAACAATGGAAACTCACAATATGATCACGGAGTTCAGACCTTCTGTCCTACGTCTCCGTTCCCCACTCTCGGGGAGAAATCCACTATCACAACCCGGTTTTCTACGCTCACCTGAATAACGTTTACACCTCACACTTGGTTTTTTAGTTCACCGAAAACTTTACAATCTCACACTCATGTGTTCATGAAGTTTGGTCCCTACGACCTATGTCTCCGCTCCTCACCTCGAGGAGATCTCCACTATCACAACCGGGTTTTTTACGCTCACCCTAATAACGTTTACACCTAACAATATGATTTTCTAGCTAACCGAAAACTTTACAACACTCACAATTAAGGCTCACAAATACAAATTTATTCTCTACAATAGATGAGAACTCAATTACGCTCGCTCTCAATTGTTATAACTCCCCACAACCTAATTATATAATGTATGCAAATACAATAAGCTCAATGGTTGTGTGTGTAAGCAATGAGGAAATCAATCATAAACTCAATGTAAACTCTAGCTTGATAAAAATGATAAACAACAAATATTTAATACAAAGCTAGTATTGAGTTTAGAAATTCTTCTTTGAAGAAACAAGATGGAGAGATGGATTAAGATGAAGCTCAAATAATGTAGATGATCTCCTCCACTTGTGAACCAATCTTCACAAACCAAACCAACTTTAAGCCAAACTTAAACTTTTGTTAAAACTCTTTTAAACTTGTTTAAAACATTCCATTAGTTACTATGGTAGTGGGGGGTTTGAGGGTTTATATAGGAAGAGAAAACAATAGCCAAAACCCTAAACAAATCAGTAAAATCTCCCAAAAACCAAGAAACATATTCTATACAAAACTAGCCGTTTGACAGGCTGTCAGTCGACTGACGGGTGGCGCCATTCGACTGATAAGCTGAACATCGTATTCAAATACGAGCTTATCAGCCGACTGTAAAATATTTTCAGTCGACGAAAACAGAACAGAGACTAAATAAAGATTCCAGACACTTTCTTCAGTTGACTCATCAGTCGACTGGTCAGTCGACTGATAACAGGTTATCCGCCTGACATGGTTTTGAAAATTATTTTCAATACTCTATTAAAAATAATAATAAATTCAAAAAAATGTAAAACTTTGGGAAATGATTATAACATGTTACAAAAAAGAATTTTTAGAATAGCACTTTCCAAAAGTAAAATCTTATCATTTTTCAAAACTAGTCCAAAACATGAAAATACAAGACATATGTTTTTGATATTTTAGCTAAATCTTCTTTTGAAACTTTACAAAATGATTTTATAGATTTAAAGAAAGATATAAACCATTGTTATGAAGTCTATAAACAATGAATATCGTATTTTATCAAAATAAACATATAATGCACTAAAACATGATTTCATTGAATTAAATAGACTTGATATTGATGAAATCATATATAGGCATATAAACATGAAACAAGTATTTCATATTTATCTATTTCATATTTAAACTTGAAAACCAAAACAAAAACATGTGTGTATATATATAACTATATATATACATAGAAACCAAAACTTGTGTGTATATATATACATATACATAGAAATCAATAAAATGTGTGTGAATAAGATAATGAGCTTAAAGTACTAACACACATAATATAAACCTAATCTAAATATACCAAAGCTTGTGATCTTTAATGAAGCTCTATCTTGGTACACTTGCGGATAAAGCTTGAACTTGGATCTTCAACTTGAATTGCAAGGCTTCAACCACTATTCCGCCAACCTCCATTGGATATGATCATTGAAGCGCAATTTCATCCATCCTTCAACTTATTATTTTTATACAATAAATAAGAAAACACAAATACTAGACAAACAACATTAGTGGTAAATTATTTGTTAAACATCATTAAAACAAAGATGCCAACAAACTCCTCCGTGATCAGATCTCGACAATTCCTTACCTTATTCTAGAAGTGCTTGACGAAGTTGTCAACTGATTCTCCGTCTTTCTGTTTCTCATTGAAAAGTGTTCCGATCAAAAACTCAGTGTCGTCGTCGAAGAAGTTAGTGAGAAACATGCTTTCAATGTCGTCCTAACTATTGATACTTACTGGCTTAAGACGATAGTACCAATAGAAGGCAGCCTCGTGAAGGGTGCAAAAGAATGACCGAACCATTAAAGGTTCATTGCCATAGATTACGCCTAGGTAGGACTTGAAATAAATCAAGTGTTGAGTGCACGAGCCTCTCCCATCGAATGACATAAAGTTAATCAGGTTGAACTTTGCTAGGAATGGAATTGATTCCCACTCCCTCGGGTATGGACACGAGATGCTAGTCTTCTTTACCTCTTGAACGGACATCAAGGCATTGATTTTGCTGTGAGGTCCTTTATCTTCTTATCTTTGCATGTATCTTTCTTCGGGCGATTTTGAGAAGAGTCAATGGGACCACCCCTAACATTTTTGTTGTGAGGAGGGGTATCAGCATTAAGATTTTTATCTAACTCTGAGTCGCTATCTACATTATTAGTAGTGTTGCGATGACTAGATTCACCATGCTGATTTGACACAGTATGAAGTTGTTGGGCATGCAATTCCCTCATCCATTGCATGTTCAACCAATCTCCATCTTCATTTTAGCTCTGAGCTCCTCTTTCTGCTTGGCTAGAGTGTCTTGCAGCATTTGAGCTAATTGTTCCGTAGTAACCATGAACGCCTCCTAGGTTCGTCCAATGGTGGACACAGTGTCGTCTGAAGTGGTTACGGAGCAAGCGTCTGATGCTTCATCATCTGAGGATACTCCTCTATTCATCCTCTGATAATCCTTATATCTAATACTTCCTGATCGCAATCAAGTTAGAAGCTGGGATATTAACAACAAAGAGTCGGGACTGGAATGTCGTGTTGACTTTCCTTTATCGGCCATGTTGATGATAACTTCAGTGAATTCATCATCTTGAATGGCCGCTCTTCTCTTTTGGAAGTGTCTTGATTTGAGTTTGGACGCTGGAGATTCTTTCAAATATCGAGACCCTCTATAGAGCGGTCTTGGGGATGCTACATTCTGATAATACTACTCTGATAATTTTCTTACAAGGATAGTGAGAGTTCATTTCCCAGATACTTCTCTTTCGAGACTTGTTTGTACCCCTAGTCTGATAGTAAAACTCATCGACATGATGACGGGAGCAACCTATCGACTGTTGGTATGACTTCCTAGGTGTAATGTTGTCATTTGATATACACGTCTTCTTTCGGGGATATAACGCCTTGTTGATGTTCTCAAGAGTCGCATATTTGGAATCACACCTTTGTAAGTGTGGAACCTTAATAGGCTCCTGGTCATCGACACGCACCCCCAAGCAGGTGGTTATAAGTATTCCCTAGAAGGGATTGCTTTGGCTTCATGGGAGGATGCATACGACCCCCAGCTTAAAGAGTTACTTGGGATTTATTCATCGGACCCAAGTGTTCTTTAACCAGAGCTTTGTCTTGATCCTCGTGCAAAGGACTAAAGTGATCCACCATTGTTATCTTGAATCTGGATAGATCAATACTGCCTTAAGACATCACTAGAGGTATGGCAGGAGACGGAGGTCGACGAAAGCGAGGAAGCAGCCGCGGGAGCCGAGGTTGGCGTGAGACAAGGTTCTCTATCTCGACCATGGGTGAGACAGGCTGACTACTTCGACCGTCTTCCGACTCATTTTTTATGCCGTCTTGGACTTTGGCAACCAGATATTTTACGATTTTGGTGGTTCTTTGCCCATCTCTTTCTTCTGTAATTCTTGTGCCTTTTGTGCAAGAATACGCACATGTGTGAGAAGTGCAGGACACTTTTGGATGCATTCCTCGAGAGAGGAACGAGTCCTTTTAACACGGACCCATTTGCTGGTTTATGGCTTAGAGGAAACGTTAGTAATCTACTGTTGAGGCGGTTGAGCAACTTGGCGCCTCCTTAACTCTAGATCCACGTTATAACGGAGTCCGCCAATCTTCTCCAAGGATTTGGCGAATTGACGTTTGAGGCGTTGGCGCTGCCTCTGATGATCCATCTTTGTCAGAGTTAGCGCGATTTGATCGATCAACTCCTTGACGGAGAGGAGTCGTCATGAGCAGAGATTCTGACTTGTTGGATCGTCAGAGTGGTGTGGCGAGGAGAAACCTCAGCAATAATTAGGCGAGAGTCATCACCCTTGGTCTTCTTTAGATTTAAAGACCAGTGAACCTTTATTGAAGAAGAAATTTTCCTGAACTTACGAGGGTAGGAAGATCCGGAGGAGGATGATGAGATGTACTCCTCAAACTTCTATTGGTCGAACTCATACTCGACATCTGCATTAATCGGGATTTTGATCTTCGATTACGACACGACAGCCTCGACAGAGAGGCTGTTGGCTCCCACTGTGGTCACCAGTGTGTTTTCCTCGAAAATCAGTTTATTTGTATAATCCTTTACAACATTTATCGTTTACAAAGATTCAAAGGAGTTAGCCTTTTTATATGACTTCTCGCTTACAAATAAAACAAACATAAAATTTCCTAGAAACACATGCAGAGAACATTTATCGATCGCTGCTTGTGTGAGATTTTTGCCTGTGCTAAGGACGCGTTAGCCCGTGGACGACCGAATCACAGATCTAGGTTGATCATGAAGAAGGCTCTGTGTTCTTTGTTTCAACAAGGAAACTTAGAATAGAAGTAAATAACCTCAACAAGGTGAGATTACTACTCTTCTCAAGATCAAAACAAGGTTTGATCTCAAGGGAAGGCGTGAAAAGGTTGTAGATCTCTCGAAATCCTATCTTTATGCCCATGAATTCGCCAAGATCTCACCTTTCTCTCTGAAATTCGTAGCTCTCTGCTCAAAACATCAGTATCTCGCCTCTAAAGTCCAGATCTTGTCAGTAATCCATCAATACCCTTCACAAATGCATGAAGGAGGTATTTATAGGCCTCAAATATCATGTTTGTGGATATGAATTCATGGTTCCAGTGTATCTTAATTTAATAAGGACTTTCTAGTGTTTAAGATGTTCCCAAAGCAAGGCAGTGGATTGTACTAATATCGAGAAACTTATCGAAAAACGCATCGTGGGGATGTGAGTGGGAAAGACACCTTTTGTGTCTCGACTTTGGTGCGAGACACATTGTGTGTCTTACACTCAAGTCAAGATACATTATGTGTCTTGCAAGTTTGAGACACTTGGGCTGTCTCGTTTAATCGTTTTGTTGTTTCGCGTGTTCCTTTGCTTCCTTTTTAGCATCAAATAATCTTCTTTGGCTTGGATATTAACGTTCTTCATCTTATCTTTGTCTCGAGTTGTGTGTAGAAACCTATACGTAATTTTTGACGCCTACACCCCTACCTTGGCAGGAACAATAAGAGTTGTCCCAAAGGAGTCTTGGACACACTTTTTTGTCATGCAAGATGATCGAAGTAGCATATGTATGTTAGGGTTATCATACAGCCCCTGCATTACATCATCAAGACAAGGCGAGTACTCTAAATCATCATTTATTGCTTTATCGGTAAGTTATCAGTTACAACTTCCATCTGACAATTCACCACCGTCAAGATCGATTACAAAGGGTTCAATGTTATTTAATACAAGACCTTCATCGTAATCGAGCCTGGCTTTGATATCAGCTTCTTCCTAGCTGTTCGTGACATGGGCTGATGGTTTAGTATCAAATTCAGCACCATATAAAATGGAGTCGGTAAAGTAATTTTACAACCCCTTAAATGGTTGCTTATCCATGACCACCGTCTTGATCTCATTATTAGTGTCCATATATTTTAGACACTAATAGAGGGTGAAAAGAACTATAACGTTACTATGGATCCAGGGTCGACCCAATAATAAGTTATAGGAGGTCTCTGCATCGATCACGTAACAAGTGACTTCTGACCTTAAATCTCCAAGTTTGTACTTTACTTGTATTTTTCCCAATAGTATGGACCCACTGGTGTTGAACTTATAGATAATAGTGCATGTGGAAGCTAACTTGTTGGTAAGGATTCCAAGATTATACATCAATCAGAGCGGCCTGATGCTAACTGCAGAACCCAGATCTACTTGAATTTGGTTGACAATAGTCGAGCCAATGTATTCGGTGAAATGCAAAGGTCTATCATGCTTCGAGTTTCTCACTTGCATGTCATCCCTCGTGAATGTGATGCAAGGGAACTATTTTGTTGCAAGGTTACACTGCTAAACTGGTGGCTCTGGCTCTTCAGGGGCTTGCTTGATCTGAGTAAGGAACACATCAGAATCAGCCAAAGCTTCTAGTAAAGCCTCCCTGGTGTCTTTAAAAAGATGCAGCAACTCATATGGAGTTATCCTCGCTGGGATGTTGGTCAGTTGAGCCATGACATCAAAGCGGTATGGAGTGTTCGAGCTTTCTGGTTTATCTCTCCTAATCGATCAATTGAAATAAGACTGCCTTAGAATTAGAACCTCTTTATGCAAGGGTTCTTTCTCCTTTTGCTTAGTAGTTGGCTGTTGCTGGGGTTTCACAGCGGGTGCAGGGGGAGTTGTAACCACCCCCAGCTCAACCAATGTTTTAGCATTTGGATCGGAAGATTCGGGATACTTGTACCGGTATTCGTTCATGCTCCTGGTGGTAAAGACTTCATGCTCGTCTTTAGAAATTAGGAAGGTAGGGATGACTTTGTCATCTTACTCGAGAATTGCTAAGGCGGGGTAACAAGATTTTCCCTTATTTTTGGATTTCTTCTTGGAAGAGGATCCCGCCCACTGTTCATCTTCGAGCATATCTGGATGGAGCCAAAGAACTTTACCATTAGGGGTTGTATGTAGCACAAGCCCTTTCTAACGTTGTCCATGAGGATCGTTGTTCACCATCTTCATCTCCACCTTTGACACGGGTTCTGGCTGAAACCACAATAGCGGAACAGAACTAAAGCTGATAGTGACTGTACTCACACCCACCTTCTTTTCCTTGGGTTGATTTGCAGTGATGATGCTAACGTCGATCAAGGCTTGGAATTTATCCTTTAGGGCACAACATTCGTATCCAAAGAACTTCACCATTAGGGGCCATATGTGGCACAAACCCTTTCTGGTGTTGGCCCCTTTCAGCCTTTTTCCTTTTGAGGAAGCGTTCGGCCTGTTCTTCGCGTACGTTTAATTTTTTCCAATTCTTGGATGGAACCACCCTTATCGTTTCTAGCACATCCAAGGAAAGATTGTTGTGACAAGTTTGGAGAATGAACTCCTTTATGACTGAGTCTCGGTAATTCATCACTTTATTTCGGAAGTGTTTAACGAAGCTGCCAACTGACTCCCCACCTTTTTGCTTCTCGTCCAGCAGAGTTCCGATCGACACTTTAGTGCCATTGTTGAAGAAGTTATTGAGAAATAGGCTTTCCATGTCGTCCCTAACTATTGATACTCCCTAACTTGAGAAGGTGATACCAATCAAAGGCGGCCCTGGCCTCGCGAAGGGTGCCTACGAATGACCGAACCATTAAGGGTTCATGTTCGAAGATCATTCTCAAATGGGACTTGAAGTAAATTAAGTGCTGAGTGGGTGAGCCTCTCCCGTCAAATGGCATGAAGTTAATTAATTTGAACTTTGTCAGATACGGAATTGACTCCTACTCCCTCAGATATGGGCAAGGAATGTCGGTCTTCTTCACCTCTTGAGCAGACATCAAATTATTGACTTTGCTTTTGAGGTCTTTCATCTTCTTGTCCTCACATGTTTCTCTCTTTAGGAAATGCTAAAGATAATCAATAGGGTCACCCCTAGTGTTTTTACCTTTGGGAGGAGTATCAATGAGGATATGCTCATCCACATCTTCATCACTGTCTACATCGTCAGTGTGAATCACTATGTCATTGTGACGACTGGATTAAGCCTGTTGATTCAGCTCTATTTGAAGCTGTTGGGCATGCAGTTCTCTCATCTGCTGCATAGCCAAATCCATCTCTATCTTCATTTTAGCTCTAAGGTCTTCATTTTGTTTGTCTAGAGCTATTTGAAGCATCTGAGTTAATTGGTCAGGACTAATGGTGAACGCCTCCCTAGATTGTCCCATGGTAGACACTACATTGTCAGAGGCAACTACGGAGCAAGTGTCTGATACTTCATCATCTGAAGATATTTCTTTATGCATCCTCATATAATCCCTACATCTGATAGTTCCCTGCTGGAGCCGAGTTATATGCTGCGATGCTCCTAGATAAAAGTCAGGACTGGAGTTGGTTGAACTCCATTTTGACTTTCCTTTATCAGCCATATTGATGGTGACTTCTGGGAGTTTATCATCTGGGAGTTTATCATCTTGTACAACTGATTTTTCTTGTAGAAGTGTCTTGACTTGGGCTTTGATATTTCGGTGGAAAGTCTTTTGAATATCGAGACCCTTTGTGGAGCGGTCTTGGGGCAGCTACATTCTGATAATACTGCCAAGATAAGTCTCTCGCATGGACAATGAGAGTTTATTTCTCGAATAGTCCTATTTTGAGATTTCTTCACACCTCCAGTCTGATAGTACAACTTGTTGGCATGATGACCAGCGCAACCTATCATTGGTTGGTGTGACTTTATGGGTATAATGTCATCTTTTGATGGACATGTTTTCTTCCGGGAATGTAAACCCTTGTTGGTGTCTTCAGGAGTCACGCATTTAGAACCACCTCCTTGAGAGTGTGGAGTCTTAACAGGCTCTTAGGCTTTGATACGAACCCCCAAGAAGGTGGTGATAGGAGCTTTCCCGAAACGGGAGGACTTTGATTTGTTGGGAGAACGCGTACGACCCCCAGTTTGAAGAGCCACTTGGGATTTATTCACCAGACCCAAGCGTTCTTTCACTAGAACTTTGCCTTGATCTTCATGTAAAGTACAAAGGTGATCCCCATCATAATCTTGAATTTTGATAAGTCAACACTGTCGTGCGGCTTCATCAGAGGTACGGCAGAAGAAGAACTAGGAACGGGCATCAACGGAGGTGAGGAAGTGACCGTGGGGCTGTCTCCCAGGCTGAGATAGGGAGAGGTGTCTCGGCCTTGGCCGAGACACCCTAGGCTGTCTCGGTTTGTGAGATAGCTTGGGCTATCTCGGCCGCCAGAGATAGCTCCTACTATCTTCGCACTTGTTTTTGGTGTTGTTCCGTACTTTGGGACCAAGATTTTGTAGGGTTTTGGTGGTTCTTTGGCCACCTCTCCCTTTTGCAATTCTTGTGCCTTTTTCACAAGAGCACGTACGTGTGCGGAAAGTGCACAATGCTTCTGGATGCACTCCTTGAGAGATGAATGAATCCTTTTAACATGAATCCTTTCATTGGTTGCAGGCTTGGAGGAGACATCAGTATATTGTCATTGAGGCGGCTAGGTGACTTGATACCTCCTTGACTCCAGATCCTCGTAGTAACGGACTCCATCAACCTGCTCTAAGGATTTCACGAGCTGACGTGTGAGACGTTGACGTTGTCTCTAACTAGCCCTCTTTGTCAGAGTTGGTGAGGTTTCATCGAACAATTCCTTGACTAGGGAGGAGTTTCCAGGAGCAGAGACTTCGACTTGGTTTGATGCCAGAGAGGCGTTGCGAGGGGAAGCCTCAGTAACGACTGGGTGAGAGTCATCACCCGAACCTTTCGTTGGGGTTGAAGACTAGTGAACCTTCTTCACAGATAAAATCTTCATGCACTTGCGGGGCAAGGAAGATCTTGAGGAGGAGGATGAGAGGTACTCCTTGAACTTATCTCGGTCGAATTCATACTCGACCGCTGCATCAATCGGGATCTTGATCAGTTGCAACACTATAACCTCGGCAACGAGGCTGTTGGCTCCCACTATGGTCACCATCATGTTTACGTTGGAAATCAATTTCTTTGTAGATTCTATTATACCGTTTATCCATTACAATAGATTCGAATGAGTGAGCCTTTTTATAAGACTTCTCACTACAAAAGAAATAAACAAAGGATCTCCTAGAAACACAGGCAGAAATTGTTTATCAATTGCTGATTGCATGGGATCTTTGCCTGTGCTAGGGACGCGTTAGCCCGTGGACCACCAATTTATAGATCTAGGTTAATCATGAAGAAGGCTTGATGTTCTTGTTTCAACTAGAAAGCAAGAATAGAAGTAGATATCTCAGCGAGGTGAGATAAGTACTCTTCTCGAGATCAAAAATGAAGTTTGAACTCAAGGGAAGGGGTGAAGGCCTGTAGTTCTCTCGAAACCTTCCTCTTTATGCATGAAGTTCACCAAGATCTCACCTCTCTCTTTGAAATTCATGGGTCTTTGCTCTCAAACCGTCAGCACTTCGCCTTCAAGTCCAGTATCCATGCATGTGGGTGCTAGGGGATATTTATAATCATCGGATGCCATGTTTGTGGATAAGAATTTGTGATATGGGTGAATCTTTAGTTAGTAATGACTTCCCATGTTTAAAGATACTCCCTAGGTAGTGGACCGCACGAATCCCGAAAAAACATCAAAACATACATTTTGGGAGTTTACTATGCGCGAGACACCATGGTGTGTCTCTGTTGGAAATTCATACTAATAACATGCAAAATTGGCAGTGGAATACTATATATATAATAA
>BQKN01060262.1:184682-197815 GCA_022839385.1 Asparagus kiusianus
CCAACCAACCCAACCCAACCCAAAAAAAGGGATATATCTTTAACGTCAAATTACAGCTAGCTTTTGCTATGTTTATCTTTCCTATTGATCACCATGTAGTACTCATGGATGCTTTCAATTAGTAACTTCACTAATTGAATTGATCATGCAATATACTATTTAAAGCCTTTTGAAACTTGGCATACCACTATACCTACAATAAATAGGACACGTAGAATGCAACAGCAACGTAGGACAACTGGTTTATTATATATACTCCTGAACGGGCCAACCTGTTGCTCTCATGGAATAACTAGCTTCTATTTAAACTTTCCATTTGACCTTTTTGGTCACAAGAAACTCCATGCAAATGGTTCATGCTTTTCTTTCATAACAGCTATTCATATTTACATTGTATATCGCAGTGTTTACTTTTCTAAAATTTGCAAAATCAATGTTCGGTATATCAGTTTCACAAATAATTCAATCAAACATCTATTTTCTAAAATTAGATTTTAATAATCCGTCGCTAGCATGCTAAGTAACCTTTTTAAAGCAAGAGTACTTTTATTATCCCCATGCTACGTCATTCTATTTTGTTTCTTATATAATACCAGTAGTACCAGTAGCATGCTATTAATAAATGTACGCCAATATAACAAACACAAACAAGCGATATGATCATAGAGTTCGGTCCTTCTGACCTACATCTCTGCTCACCACTCCGGGAAGAAATCCATTATCACAACCGGGTTTTCGACGTTCACTCGAATAACGTTTACACATCACACTCAGTTTTCTAGCTCACCGAAAACTCTCACAATCACTCACAATGCAATCACACAAACTACCACCTCAAGTGTTAGTCCTCACATATCACTTCCCTCAAGTGCTCAGCTTTACTACCTCTCACTATGCTTTATTATCGACGACACTCTTCTGGATATCGACTACGTCCTCACCACACACTCCTCTCGATGTAAATGTGTAATACAAAGTGATACTCACAAATAACTCTCAAATACAATAATTTGTTCTCTAACAATGAATGATAATATAATGAAGCTCACTCTCACTAAATCACTCACCACAACCCTGTTAGCCTTTATGTTTTGATGATGTTTTACAACCACCATTATCGGTACTAATTGCTTGTTGAGTGATATTATAGTTAATATATATATCAAGCTTGTTAGTACCATGCATGGAGGATTGGATGGAATATGAGCTACAACGATGATATCCAAAGGAGGAGGAGGCATAGTGATGAAGCAATGTTAATTCAAGAACAACAAATGCAATGAGAAGCTTCATCAACTCAAGCTATATCAAGACTCAAAGAATTGTAATTCTATATGAGGATATTAGCTAGTTTTTCTTTTTCTCTCTAGTGCTAGAATGTAGGCAAGTATCTTAGATTTCATTTGAAGCTATTGGGATATCACACACACGTTTTCATACTTAGATTTTTGAGCGTTTCGACAAAATATTGTTTTTCACAAATACGAGGACATTTTTGCAAAATCTCTTTTCAAACAAGTTTGTCAAAATGTTTATAAACTATTCTCAAAGTTTTATATTTTTCTGAATTTATTTGATAATTTTTAACACAGTTCAAAGTGACATTTTCTGTGTGCATGTTTATGAGTCGACTCATGAACAGTATTGAGTCGACTCATAAACTGCCCCATAGATGTTATTTGTTTCTGACGAGTCGACTCACAAACATCATGAGTCTACCCATCAGGATGAGTTGACTCATGACTGTCATAGGTCGACTCATAAACGGTGCTGGAATATGTGTTTTGTTTCTGCTGAGTCGATCCATGACCTCATGCGTCGACCCATGCATAATGAGTCGACTCATGAATTTTATGAGTCGACCCATAAGTTAATTTTTAGCCTATAACGGCTAATTATGAGTCGACTCATGAATTGTACCGAGTCGACTCATAACACTGTAACGACTATTTTTGTACAGTTTCAGAATTCCTATTTTTTAGGGATTTTGTCTGATTCTTTGGGGCTTTGGCTGCTGTTTTCTTTCCTTATAAATACCCAACACCCCAACCACCTCAGAAACAAGCTTTAATTGCAAAACTCTTGTTTTCAAGTTTATTGTTTTCAAAGAGCTTCAACTTTCATCTTGATAATCACTGTTTTGTTTTCACATCCCAATCTTCAAGTGCAATCTATCTCCTTGCCATAGGGACATTGTAAAGAGAGAGTTTTTTACCCTATTACTACTGTTGAGAGCTTGATCTTGTGAAGATCAACTGTGTGGGTGTGAGATCCTGTGGAGATCGACTGTGTAGTTGTGAGATCTTGTGAAGATCGTTGTGTAGAAGAAGTTCCGGCTTCCAAACCGGGTTATGTAGTGGATTCTCCTCGAGAGTGGGGAGCGGGGACGTAGGTCAGCGGGCCGAACCTCATTAACACATCGCGCATCACTTGGATAACTATTTCTAACTCTATCTCATTTTCTCTACTTGTTCATTTTGTGGTTTATTGCTTGTCTTGTTTTTTATTATAACACTATTATAGCCCTAAGACCCTAATCACCCCCCCTCTAGGGTCCAATAATTGGTATCAGAGCTTGGTTTCTATATTAGTTTTTGGTCTAACGACCTTAGAGAAAAGATCTTATGGAGGCTTCAATGAATGTGCATATGTTAGAGGAACAATCCACCACTAGACCACCACTTTTCACCTGTAGTAATTTTGCTTATTGGAAGGCTAGGATGAGGATTTACCTTCGTTGTATTGATCTTGATATTCCAGAACTCATAGAAAAAAAATATGTAGAAAAGCCCAAAGTCGGGAACATGACCGATGGAGAAAGGTACCAAGCTAATCTTAATGCAAAGGCCATAAATGCCTTAATTTGCGGTCTTTTCCCCAATGAGTATAATAGGGTTTCTACGTGTGCAACCATATATGAAATATGGGAGAAATTATGTATTACACATGAAGGAACCCCTAAGTTAAGGAATCCAAGATTAGTGGCTTATGCATGAATATGAGTTATTTAAGATGCTTCCTAATGAATCCATTGATGCTATGTTTTCTCGCTTTACTAACATAATCAATGAATTACATGGTCTTGACAAGCATTTGACTATCCAAGAGATGAACTACAAGATCATTCGTTCATTGACTCCGGCATGAGAACCCAAAGCTACGGCCATAGAGGAAGCTCACGATCTTACTACTCTAGATCTCGATGGCCTCATCGGCAAGCTTAAGGTTCATGAGAAAAAGCTCAAGGGAAAGGAGAAGGAGGAAGTGCCCCCACAGGAAGTTGAGGAGCCATTATCAAAAATGAAGACCATAGCTCTCAAAGGAGATAGTGATAACTCCTCATCATCATCGGAGAGTGAAGTTAATTTTTCTAGAGAAGTGGCTCACCTCTCTAGAAGAATCTCTAGACTCGTTAAAATGAACAAGAAGTTTAATCCCCGATCTAACAACAAATTTTCTTCATGTGTAGGGAAGTGCTTTGAATACAATGAACCGGGTCACATCGCTAAGGATTGCCCCCAAGCTCAAGGAGAAATACTTGAAGTACAAGAAGAAGAAAGCCATATATGCCGGATGGGAGGAATCTGAACCAAGTGATTCCGATAGCAATGAAGAAGGAGCTAAACTTGCTCTTCATGATCCCAACATTTGCTTCATGGCCTATGAAAAGGAGGTAGTTTCCAACATCAAAAGTGAATCCTTTTATATGCAATGTGATCTAGCTACGACATTAGAAGAATTAAACGTTGAGTTTAAAAGGATGTCAAAAGAATTTTCTTCCTTTAAAAAGTTGTATGCTTCTTGTGATGCTAAACTAGAACAACTACAAACCTCTCTTGCATTAAAAGATGAATTGCTAGGAGATCTTGATTTTAAAAACAAACAATTAAGATCCAAGATTGAAAGACTTGAAATTAAGAGTGGTAGGATTAGACCCACTCATGCTTATGCTAATCATCATCACCATGGTAGAAATAGATTTCATAGCTCTCATACTCAAACACACAAAAGAAATTTTGTGTGCACATATTGAATGAAACATGGCCATATTTCTACTCATTGTAGGATTAAAGATAATCATGATTTTTATGGAATGACATGGGTACCCAAAGGTGCCAAGATTGCTAACCACCAAGGACCCAAAACTTGGGTACCTAAAGTTACTACACCTTCATCTCTTGTAGGAAACATCACGGCAACGACGTAGAGAGATATGGTACCTTGATAGTGGTTGCTCACATCATATGACGGGCAACAAAGAGCTTTTTGCAACCCTATCAAGGATTAAAGGAGGTAGTGTCTCCTTCGGTGGTGGAGAGAAAGGTAAAATCATTGGTATTAGATGTATTGGTAGGACACCCTCTTCCGTTATAGAAGATGTTTATCTGGTTAATGGCTTGAATCATAATCTTCTTAGCATTAGCCAATTGAGAGATAAAGAATTTGATATTTCTTTTAAACCGGACAAATGCATTGTTAGCTTAAATAGAAAAACTATTTTTGTTGCTAATAGAAAATCTAATGTATACATTTTTGAGATGAATGAACTAGTAGATCAAGATGTGAAGTGCCTTGCGGCGGTTGATGAAAACCCTTGGATTTGGCATAAGAGGCTTGGACATGTGAACATGAAATTGATATCTAAATTGTCCAAGAGGAATCTTGTAAAAGGGTTACCAAACTTGTATTTTATCAAAGATACCATATGCGAAGATTGTGCTAAAGGTAAACAAACTATGTCTACCTTCAAATCCATCAATGAGGTATCAACTTCTAAACCCTTGCAATTACTTTATCTTGATTTATTTGGTACTATGTGTGTTACCTCTCTTGGAGGCAAACACTATGTTTTTGTTATCATTGATGATTTTTCTCGTTTTACATGGACCATCTTTCTTGCAAGTAAAAAATGAATGTTTTGATGAATTTTTGAATCATGTTAAAAGAATTGAAAATAAAAAAGATTTAAAAGTTGTTAAAATAAGAAGTGATCATGGTGGTAAATTTCAAAATATCTCTTTCTATGATTTTTGTGCACATCGTGGTATAACTCATGTGTTTTCTGCTCTAAGAACACCACAACAAAATGGTGTTGTTGAACAGAAAAATCGAACCATACAAGAGATGTCACGAACTATGCTAAACTCTTTTGATTTGCCTAAATATTTTTGGGCGGAAGCTGTCAATACGGCTTGCCATGTTTTAAATCGTGTGTTGATTAGACCAAAGCTTAAGAAAACTCTTTATGAACTATTTTATGACAAAACTCCTTTTATTGGATATTTTCGTATCTTTGGTTGTAAATATTTTATTTTAAATACAAAAGATCACCATGATAAATTTGATTCTAAAATTTATGTTGGCATTTTCCTAGGATATGCACATCGAAGTAAGGCTTATAGAGTCTTCAACAAACGAACTCTTGTTGTTGAAGAATCTATAAACGTTACTTTTGATGAGACTAATATTGGTTTACAAGTTGGTTTGCCTAGGAAAGATGATGATGATGTTGAGGGAGGATTGGAATTTTTACAAATAAATGAAACACCCTCAATAGATGTTCAAAAGGATGGGAAAAGCACAAACAACATTCAAGAGCAAGAACAAGAAGAACTCCCCATAACATGGAAATTTGCACCAAATCATTCAAAGGAGCAAATCATTGGAAATCCTTCACAAGGGGTTCTAACTCGCTTAAAGGCTTTGAGTCAGTGTGGTAATTTTGCCTTTCTATCTCAATTAGAACCTAAGAAGATTAATGATGCTTTAAATGATGAATTTTTTGTTTTAGCTATGCATGATGAACTAAACAACTTTCGAAGAAATGATTTTTGAAAACTAGTTCCTAGACCTAACAATACTAGTGTAATTGGAACAAAATGAGTTTTTAGAAACAAACTTGATGAACATGGCATTGTTACTAGAAATAAAGCTCGTTTGGTTGCCCAAGGATACAATCAAGAGGAGGGCATAGATTACGATGAAACCTTTGTACCGGTTGTAAAGTTAGAATCAATTAGGGTGTTTTTGGTATTTGCAAGCTTTAAAGATTTTAAATTGTTTCAAATGGATGTCAAAAGTACCTTTTTAAATGGTTTTATAGAAGAGAAAGTATATGTTGAGCAACCCCTCGGTTTATGGATCATGCTTTTCCTAATCATGTTTACCGGGTTTAAAAAGCTTTATATAGGTTGAAACAAGCTCCTAGAGCTTGGTATGCTTGCCTCTCTAGTTTTCTTCTTGAAAATAGTTTTTCTAAAGGGAAAATTGATAATACTCTTTTTGTGAGAAAAAGAAAAAATGATTTCATTTTAGTTCAAATATATGTTGATGATATCATTTTCGGTGCTACTAATGAATCTCTATGCAAGGATTTTTCTAAAGTTATGCAAGATCATTTTGAGATGAGCATGATGGGATTGCTCACATTCTTTCTCGGGCTCCAAGTCAAGCAAACTAAGGATGGGATATTCATTTCTCAAAGCAAGTATGCTAGAGAATTGGTGAAGAAATTCAATTTGGGGAACTCTAAGCATGCACCAACTCCCATGAGTATAACTGTCAAGCTTGATGCGGATGATAGTGGTGAGATGTGGACCAAAAACTATACCGAAGTATGATAGGTAGTCTTCTTTATCTCACCGCTAGTAGAACCCGATATCATGTTTAGTGTGTGTGTATGTGCACGTTTTCAAGCTTCTCCTAAAGCATCTCATTTGATTGCCTTTAAGAGAATTATTAAATATGTTCATGGAACAATTGATCTTGGTTTATTTTATCCTAAAAGCACCTCTTTTGATCTATATGGTTTTTGTGATGCCGACTTTGCCGATTATAAGGTAGATCACAAGAGTACGAGTGGTACATATCAATTCTTGGGTAACTCCCTTGTCTCTTGGGCTTCCAAGAAATAAAATTGTATTGCCTTGTTCACTACGGAAGCGGAATACATTGCTATCGGCTTATGTTATGCCAAAGTTTTATGGATGAAATAAAGTTTGGTTGACTATGATTTGAATTTTTAAAATATAAAAATCTTTTGTGATAACATTAGTGCTATCAATATTTCAAAAAATTAAGTTTTGCATTCTAGAACCGAGCATATTGATGTGCGCCATCATTTCTTACGCGATCATGTAGAGAGGCAAGATGTATCCCTTGTGTTTGTTGACATAAAATCTCAATTAGAGGATATCTTTACCAAGCCTCTTAGTGAAGAAGATTTTTGTCGCATAAGAAATGGTTTGGGGTTATGCACTATGTGAAAGTTCTATTTGCTTGCTTGGTTAGTTACAATTCATATGCATTTTTGTTTACCATTTTTTTACCCAATTTTGATGGTGACAAAGGGGGAGAGAAATCTCCTCATTTGTGCACAAAGTAAGGGGGAGCTCATAGATAGGGGGAGCTACTATCTATAAGCTATATTTATTTTGCTCCTATATAATGGTTGGTTGTCATCATCAAAAAGGGGGAGATTCTTAGCCTTTATGTTTTGATGATGTTTTACAACCACCATTATCGGTACTAATTGCTTATTGAGTGATATTATAGTTAATATATATATCAAGCTTGTTAGTACCATGCATGAAGGATTGGATGGAATATGAGCTACAATGATGATATCCAAAGAAGGAGGAGGCATAGTGATGAAGCAATGTTAATTCAAGAACAACAAATGCAATGAGAAGCTTCATCAACTCAAGCTATATCAAGACTCAAAGAATTGTAATTTTATGTGAAGATATTAGCTAGTTTTTCTTTTTCTATCTAGTGCTAGAATGTAGGTAAGTAGCTTAGATTTTATTTGAAGCTATTGGGATATCACACACACATTTTCATACTTAGATTTTTGAGCGTTTTGACAAAATATTATTTTTCACAAATACGAGGACCTTTTTGCAAAACTTTTCAAACAAGTTTGTCAAAATGTTTATAAACTATTCTCAAAATTTTATATTTTTCTGAATTTATTTGATAATTTTTAACATAGTTCAAAATGATATTTTTTGTGTGCATGTTTATGAGTCGACTCATGAACAGTATTGAGTCGACTCATAAACTGCCCCGTCGTTGTTATTTGTTTCTGACGAGTCGACTCACAAACATCATGAGTCGACCCATCAGGATGAGTCGACTCATGACTGTCATAGGTCGACTCATAAACTGTGCTGGAATATGTGTTTTGTTTCTACTGAGTCGACCCATGACCTTATGAGTCGACCTATGCATAATGAGTTGACTCATGAATTTTATGAGTCGACCTATAAGTTGATTTTTAGCCTATAATGGCTAATTATGAGTCGACTCATGAATTTTATGAGTTTCAGAATTCCTGTTTTGGGGGATTTTGTCTGATTCTTTGGGGCTTTGGCTGCTGTTTTCTTTCCTTATAAACACCCAACACCCCAACCACCTCAGAAACAAGCTTTAATTGCAAAACTCTTGTTTTCAAGTTTATTGTTTTCAAAGAGCTTTAACTTTCATCTTGATAATCACTGTTTCGTTTTCACATCCCAAGCTTCAAGTGCAATCTCTCTCCTTGCCATAGGGACATTGTAAAGAGAGAGTTTTTTACACCATTACTACTGTTGAGAGCATGATCTTGTGAAGATCAACTGTGTGGGTGTGAGATCCTGTGGAGATCGACTGTGTAGTTGTGAGATCTTGTGAAGATCGTTGTGTCGAAGAAGTTCCGACTTCTAAACCGGGTTGTGTAGTGGATTCTCTTCGAGAGTGGGGAGCGGGGACGTAGGTCAGCGGGTTGAACCTCGTTAATACATCACGCGTCACTTGGATAACAATTTCTAACTCTATCTCATTTTCTCTACTTGTTCATTTTGTGGTTTGTTGCTTGTCTCATTTTTTATTACACTATTATAGCCTTAAGACCCTAATCACCCCCCTCTAGGGTCCAACAAACCTAACAATATATTGTATAAAAAATATTAAAAGCTCAATAGGGATGTGAGTGATAAATGAGAACAATAACATTCTAACTCAAAATTAATTTAGCAAAGTATGAATATGAAAAACAAATAATAATAGCTAGATAAGAGAGTTAGAAATATTTTCTATAAACACGAAGAGCTATGGAAATGACGATGAGGAAGAATTTCGCAATTGAAAACAACAAACTCCTCTTTGTGAAACTTTTGAAACAAAACTTGAAACACAAACAAAACTCTTGCAAAAACTTGGTTAAAAAATTTTCTTGATAGATAGAAGAGTTAGATACAATAGGGTATTTATAACAACCGCAAACAACATAAAAAACACAAACAAAAAGACCATAAACCCATAAGAAAACAAAACTAAGAAAGAGAAATAGTGTCTGGACCTTAGCCATTATTGTGCAACGGCTACAGTGGCGATCGACCGCGATGACCCATCGGTCGACCGCGAGCAGCTAAAGAAAGAGAAATAGTGTCTGGACCTTAGCCGATCGACTGTGGTGGTTGATCGCGAAAGCCTGAGAAGCGGATTTGGGAATCTGCTCCTGGCCGGTCGACCGCGACGGTCGACCGCAAACTGATACACTGGATATTTACAAGTTTTGAACTTGGTTTTTGACACGTGTTAGAAAATAGCAAATGACATCCAAAAATTATGAATCTTTAGGGAAAGTTTTTAAACATGAAAATAAATATGTTTGAAAAAGAATTTTTGGAATTGCATTTTTTATTTGTAAAAAGTTATCATTTTTGCAAAGTGTACATAATACATGTTTTTGACGAATCTTAAAAATGAAGTTTGACATGTAAAAACAAGTTAAAACTTTATGAAATGTTTTTATAAGTATTATAAAATATGAATGTAATGTAAATAAGATTAATAAACCCATATTGTATTGTTTCCTCAAATAAACTCATTTTGTAGTAAAAATCAAAATTGTGTGTATATATATATATATTGAGCTTGAAATATATTCACACAATATAGCTACAAAACAACTAGTATACCTAAGTAATTGCTCACATAGCTAGATCTTGAATCTTTAACTCTGATATGAATGACTTTTCATCATATATTGATATCATGTAAAAAGAAACAAGTCACAACCACTAGGAAACAAATTAACTATAAATTTTTTGGTAAATCATTATCAAAACAAAAGGGCCAACACACATTTCTTTTATTTGCTTTTTTGCCCTTTTATGATAGTTACAGTGAGACTTTAATCTTGCTATGGTGCATCAATGCCATCTAACGGAATTACCAGCTATAGATGACAATGCAATTGGTAAGCTTGTATGTGAGTCGACCACTATTCTTCATATGTTTGTGTGTTAAAAATTACAAATGTTGGAAGGCAAAGTATCTGAAAGAATCTATAGCTGGTCTTTTCTTAGAATTGCAATCGTCGCTAAATTATTGGGCTGAAATACAATTTTTGGGTTTTTTTCCTGGAGTACACTATAAATTACAGGGGTTTGCTACAATTTCTGTAACTTCAAGATTTTTTAGGGACTAGATTGTAATTTTGGACTAAATTGTAAGAATTTGTGGATTGAATTCTGTACTGAATTACAAGAAAACTAGGCTGAGTCATATGCATTCTGATGTATCTTTTGTCCTTAGACTGACCAGAAACAGACAAACACATGGAAGCAGAAAAAAGTTCCGTGTCAACTTCTTCAAAATAGGAGATCATTTGAGGTAAGTTTAGTTGAGTTTTTATTGATGTTTTAAAGTATATGTTCAAGTGACTTTTAAAGTATATGTTCAAGTGACTGAATCTTACAATGAATATAATCTCATTTTTATATTTTTATCTAAATTTATGTAGGAAAATTAATGGTGGTTGAAACAGGTTAATCCATGCGTGCTTTTCACTTACTGTGAGATTAGCTCTATCCAGACAATTTACAAATTATGTATACCAACGGAGACCTTTAAACAGAAGACACTTTTTGTTTTAATGAAACAAGAAGTTTAGTCATGTACTTTGTGTTATAGGGTATCTGTTTCACGAATATATGATCTCATAAGTCGACATTTTGACTAGCCGGACAAGCCAACGCTCTTGTGTCGACACAAAAGGCAATGTTGGTTGGCACGAGGGATCCTGACCTCCTGGACAGTTGACATCTCGACTGATGGGAGAGATAGCCAGAGATCAACTAGCAGTCTGACTCGGCCAACCAGATGAGTCGAAATTCATCAATGTTAACACGAAAGGCGGTACCAGTCAGCCCTCTCGCAGCAGTCAACTCGTCGAGAACCTAGTCGGCCCAGTCGAGTCGGTACTCCTCCATATCGACTCGAGAAGCAGGACGAGTCATCACTCCCCTCAACAAGTCAAATCTCCTCGTGAGTCCCATCATGAGGGACATTGCTTTTCAGCGAAGCTAAAAGATAACTTCATCAAAGCTTATACATCCTGACAACAAGTCATATCATGTCTACTCAAAGATCATGTGTCATCATGCCGCTTATCAGCCCGCATCGTATCGATCGCTCCTTAAATTGAGACCGAAGTGATCTTCCTCTTGTCGCTAGCCGACACATGCGTCATCATGCCGCTTATCAGCCCACTTCCCATTTATTACCAAAGTGATCTACCATCCAGTCGCCAGCCGACACATATAGAGCAAAGGATGACTTACCTTACAGCTAATACTTTGTCACCGCCATTTGCATGGCCGAAGTGACTAATTTTCCCTTGACATCCTCTATAAATACAGATACTATTCGAGCTAGAAAGAGGTTCGCAATCTAAAAACCAACTAAAGCACACACTGTACAAAAAGAAGAACACACAGTTCTTCTTCGATCCCACTCAAGTTCATCAACTAACTTGATCGTCGGAGGTGTCACGGGGGAACTCATCCATGCCCTCTTATGACTCTTTGTGTGTAGATTGCTCGACCATCCTAATTTCGGAACCAGGCATAAAGTCAAAGAAGAGAACTGTTAGCCCCTAGAGGGGGGGTGATTAGGGTCTTATGCTAATCTAATCCGATTTTATACCAATTAAAACTAATAACAAGTTATCCTAGCAAGTATGAAATACAGCAAGATATATGAGCTAGGATAAGCAATATGAATAACAAGAAATATCCTAGCAAAGAGATATAAGCAATATATGTGCAAGGATATATAAACTAACACAAAGGTGATATAATCAAACTACAAATATGATAGTGCAAAATAAATAATGCAAACACACAATATGATCACGGAGTTAGGACCTTCCGTCCTAGATCTCTGCTCCCCACTCCCGGGGAGAAATCCGCTATCACAACTGGGTTTTCTACGTTCACCCGAATAACGTTTACACCTCACATTGTTAAATCTTAAAAAAAAACTTAAACCCTTGTTAAATCTTTTTAAACTACTCTCATTGTTGTATTGAGAACTGAGATCAATGGGGTATTTATAGACTCCCAAAACCTCAGCCAAAACCCTAAGGGAAAAGACCAAACAGTCTAAGAATCAGAAATCTGATTTTGTACCAAAAGAGCCGTTGGGATAAACGGTGGTCGACCGCGACGGTCAACCGCGACCAACAAAAAACAACAAGAAAACTCCAGAGAGTTCGACGGTCGACCGCGGCGGTCGACCGTAAGAAATTTAGTTTGACGGTTGATTGTGGCGGTCGACCGCGAGAGTTTTTGCTGCCCACTATGGAAAAGATTCAGACGCGGTCGACTGTGGCAGTCGACCGTGAACTGACATATGGAAATAGAAGTTTAGAAACAGTTTTCTGATTTTGTAACACTGTTTAAAAATATCAAATAAATTCCAAAAATTATAAAACTTTGGGAAATGATTATAGACATGATAATACACATGCTACAAAAACTGGTTTTCTAAAAGGACTTCCCAAATGAGAAATATCATCATTTTACAAAATAGTCCAAAACATAAAAATGTGAACACATGAGTTTTGACAATTTAGCTTAACCATGTTTTGAAACAATACAAAATAATTTTGTAGACTTAGTAAAATATGCATATGAATATTGTTAAGTCTATAAACTGAGAATATAATATTTTCACAAATATAATAGAAAATAAAACATATGAGTATGTATATGAAAATATATTTGTTTCATATCTAAGTAGTTAAACCAAATCACAATAATAAATATGAAATTACATATTTCATATTTATTATTGTGATTTGG